>MU186884.1:141434-154936 GCA_016904865.1 Pissodes strobi
ACTTTCTTAAACCATATATGTATACATTTTGGAAAATTTCTTGGGTATAGGTTTATGAAATGAAATTTCAATTGTTAATTTGTCAACGTTTCGCTCGTCATTGGGAGCTTTTTCAAGACTTTATCTTTTCTCATCAACCTTAAACATTTATCAATAAATATTACAAGAACAGTACAGTTTCAATCCTGGGACAAGTATACAATTAATATGCTTTACGTCAGAAAGTTTTAAAAATATATTAAATAAATTAAAAAGGGTTAGTATTTAAAAGATTTTCAAATGACGGTTGGACATACAAATTTTAAAACAGACGTTTCACATTTTAAAAGCACAGATATATTTTGTACCTACCTTGGATACGTACCTTAAATAATAAGATGTAACATTATATCCAAGGTACGTACAAAATATATCTGTGTTTTTAAAATGTGAAACGTCTGTTTTAAAATTCGTATATCCAACCGTCATTTGAAAATCTTTTAAATACTAACCCTTTTTAATCTTCTTAATATATTTTTAAAACTTTTTGACGTAAAGCATATTAATTGTATACTGGACATACAAATTTTAAAACAGACGTTTCACATTTTAAAAACACAGATATAGTTTGTACGTACCTTGGATATAATGTTACATCTTATTATTTAAGGTACGTATCCAAGGTACGTATAAAATATATCTGTTTTTTAAAATGTGAAACGTCTGTTTTAAAATTTGCATGTCCAACCGTCATTTGAAATGCTTTTAAATATTAACCCTTTTTAATCTTTTTAATATGTTTTTAAAACTTTTTGACGTAAAGCATATTAATTGTATACTTGTGCCAGGATTGAAACTGCTACTGTTCTTGAAATATTCATTGATAACATATTTTAGGTTGATAAGAAAAGATAATAAAGTCTTGAAAAAGCTCCCAATGACGAGCGAAACGTTGACAAATTAACAATTCTGTTATAAGCCTAAACTGATCTTGTTCGTTTTGAGTTCCGCAAGACTTTAATTAAATTAATTATACAACTTTTAAGCCTCATATGCAGTTTCTCCTTTCTGGAATTAAGTTCTTTATATATCATGTAGGAATTTTCATTACTGATAAATAATATACATAATTCTTTAATTGTCTGTAATAGAAAGTATTCTTAATATTATACAAACTCACATTGCTCGTTACTTTGTAGTTACAAACTTCCGATTCATCCACAGTATACAAATACCATTCTAATTATTATAAAATATCAAAAAGGACCACATGGTACGAGCATTTCACCGTCAAAATGCGGCAACGACATACCCATGGCTTCGGCATTCGGAGCCAAGAGATAGTAATTTGCCCATCGACTTACACCGTTGCCAAATGTTACATCTCGCTTACAACAAGCCTGTTTGACGAAGATAGCTTTTTAATGGATGCGTTTTAACTCCTTCGTGGTAGCCAGTTAAACGTTGTTTTTATTTTTCGATTTATTTATATTGATTACGCATTATTAAGTTTGACATTCCTTTTACTATATCTGGTATTAACCAATAAACAATAATATTTTATTCAATTATTTGTCATAATGTAAGAAGAAGACATATGCATATATTTTATATAATTTTTTTAATCCCTTATAGTGTTTCCCGCCATAAGGGTTGAAACCAAACCCTTTTACGCTTGCCATATTGTCTATGTCTCCATCTGTCACAGCTGACCTAAAGATGGAAAATTGATTTTCATTCATAATATGTAAATTGTTGATTCAAGGCCAAGGGTTATATATAGGTAGTATTAAATTATTAATGATTTTTTTTTTATTTAATGGAGCTCTCATGCCATAGACGCCTTCAAACCATAAGCCCATGTCGCTTTATTTTTTAGATATTGTTTTATGCCCGATGAGTTGGAACATAGCTTTACTTGGACATTCCAAATTAGAGAGCGTGATAGTCTCAAGCATTAACCTTTTTTTTATTATTAGACATGATGTCTTGATGGTTACAACCCAGAGCAGCAGTTGAGTTTGCTACTGACTAGACTCAAACGAAATGGATCTGATGCACCAATCATGAAGCAAGTTGGAGCATATACTGCGAATACATGTGGCTTTATTTGAGTACCATAGAGTTTGTCGAAGACACACTTGGAAGGTATGCTGTATGTGCTGGCCTGCAGTAGTGGCAGTCTTCCGACTGCCCCTTCCCACAGGCGGAGTCTAGTCTCTCCACATTCTCCGCTGGGTTGCACACCAACGACTCTGAGCCTTTGCAATGTAGTCAGAGCCACCTCTTTAAGATAAATATATAGGAGCGGCAAGCACTACATTGCTCTGGTTGGGATTAGTCTCATAGGTCCCATCATGGTTAGGCAGGCAGTCTTCTGTATCTGACTGAGCTTAAGTATTGTCATTTTTTGTTGACTCTTGAGCCACCAAACTACGGCTCCTAAGACAATCATGAGTCTTATGATAACGGTATAGATCCACGTTACGACCCCGGGTTTCATACCCCAGGTTTTTTCCATGGTCCTGTGGCACTGTTCATAAGAAATCTATGCATTCTTTAGTCTTCGTTCTAAATGAAGATTGTAGGTTAATTTAGCATTGAAAGTGACCCCAAGGCATTTTAACTCAGTTGCAAAATTTAGTTGTGTGTTAAGAAAAGTGGGGCGACTGAAGTGGCTGTGTCTTCCTTTTTGGTGAAAAGCACCATCTCCGTCTTTCTGAGGTTTAAAAATAGGGAGTGCTCTCTACACTACTCTTCGACTAAGCTAATGTGAGTAAGAAATATATGAGCAAAGATAAATTAGTATCAGCATTGGACATAAGGCAATATATACTAAAGAAACGAGAACATTTCAAAACTTTAAAACAGTGTTACCTTGCTCTTGTAGCAATTTTCATATGATTTCAGTATACCTGAAGCTATTTTAACAGAACAAGGCGTTGTAATTGTGAAGTGGTTACTTTTCTTGTTGCATCTGCTTTTAGTTCTCAGACACTAACTGGGGACATTAAGGTGGCGGTTGAATTTGTACCAGGTTTATTTAATGTAAATGTCCCAAAACCTCACTAGGGTGATACATCTATCTATACTGAAAATGCGACTCGAAGTGAAACAGCAGCTGCAATAAAATATTATATAGGAATATAGTTTATATTATGGTTTTTTATTTTATTAGATTGTTCATTTCGTATTAAATTGTGATATCCAACCAGTTGTTTTATTTTTGAAGGAATATTTTTATTAATTTAATGCTTACCGTCTACTCGTTTAACGCTTGGATTAGGATCATCTTCAAATATTTCGGTTAAAAGCTTCTTCTATCTGCTAAGTATGTATGATGGGTATATTTCCAGTCTGCCTTAAATTAACCTTTTTCTTCAAAAGAGTTTCATGTTCTTCATTTTTTCAATATTGGTCTCTCTGACATATCTACCCCAGAGGTTTGTTGCAATTCATTTTACATTTGAACTAGAGAACGATCCTTTTTGTGTTTCGCGGTTGGTACATGCGACTTATTTAATATATGTTTATGTTTCTTCAGTAACTGAACAAATACCTCATCAGATATTGTCATTGTTTATTTTTACCAATATGAGTAAAGGCCACCCTCACGCTCCGAGTATTTGCTCCGTGCTCAGACTCAGGTGCTATTAATACCACCTCATATTTTTAGCTGCCTGACCATCTATAGTCCATATGCTGTTTATTATACACACCAAGCATGTAGATATAGCTAACCACCTTGATAATTTTAAATTATATCGTAATATTTTCAGAGAAGCTTATAAAATATATCATTTGTGCTGTGTACGTATTTGCTAACACAAATTCGTGTGTATACCCTACTAAAGCAAATAAGCAGTGCGCACGTACATAATTAAATTATAAAGTGTTTCCACCCACCGGCAGAGTTATTATTGGGAACATAATTTTATAATCGAATTAAAATTAAATTATAGAGATAAATTTGGAATCAGAGGTTTATTGGATATGCCGGTAAAACCGCCACCCCACCCTCCCAAATGTATATTTCTAAAATAATAAAAAATCATTCTATATACCGAAATTAGGATAATTTTGGTTGTTAAAACGTTAGGTCATTTTTGATGGTAATTGCCATAATGTTTGATCGATATTTAATTATATATTTACGTACTTAATTATATTTACATATCATACACATTATAATAGATTGATTGATTTTTGAACGTTACATTATATGGCTATTTTAACCGAGTGATCAGTTTTCCGATATTATATTTTAACACGCTTTCGAATGGAACTAAAATTGTCGATAAAAAAGGGGTAAGGCATTAAATATAAGCTTTCATTGCGATGAAGCTTTTTTTTTTTGGAACTGCAGTAATTATTATATACGCATAGATATTTGCGGTTATGAGTCTGAGACGCTGGAGACAAGGCTACTGTCATCTGCAGAACTGTAAACAGGATTGTTGGTTTCGGTCAGCAGATCATTAATACAGATAAGGAACAGAGTTAATGAAACTGACGCCCTGAGGCACGCCTGCATTAATGGTGAATATGTCTAAGATGTGACAATCAACTACAATGTGCAGAGATGGGTTCTTAAATAAACTGGCAAGCCAGCCAGCTGCTGAGAGGCGATAACAGTGCGAAGAACTGCAGTTTGTTGAGCAATCCGTTATGTCAAACTATGTCAAATGCCTTCGAAATATCCAACGGAATCGCTCGAAATTCTCCGTAGTTCTCAATTGCCCTATTCCATATATGAGCGACATAGGCCAATATATCTCATGTCGATCTTTGTTTGCGAAAACCGTATTGCTTATCGCTAATTATTCTGTTATTCTCGAGGTTCTTGAGTGGTTGATTGACTACACGTTCCATGACTTCAGAGATTATTGGAAGCAAGACAATTGGGAGATAGTTTGAGGGCGTGGTTTTCTTGCCCTTTTTTGGAACAGGTTGCACTCGAGCGACTTTCCAAGAAGATGGGTAAGACAGGGAAAAACTTTGGAAAAAATGGGTGTTAGTTCGTTGGAGTACTTCTTTAACACGATGGCAGGTGTTCCGTGCGGACCTGATGCCTTTTGCGTATCTAGATTTTTGATGGTTTGACGGATATCACAGTGATGAAGCTTTAAGTTCTGTCATGGTAGTGTTGACATTAGATATGATGGGGAGAGTCTTGCCTTGGGGACGTTTAAGGTAGAGTGCGATAAAAACATTTCGGCGATCATGTGGGAGAGACGTTTTTGTAAAGTTATTACCTACTGTCTTTGCTACCAATCAGAAATCTCTGGAGGCACTGGGGCATTGCAAAAGTTTATTCCTGATATTTTGATTGTCTTTGTACTTAGTTTCGTCAAACATCCGTTTGCATACGTTTCTCACATGGGTAAAATAACGCTGACTTTCAGCGGTCTAATTTTGTTGCCAGTAATTGTAGGCTTGCTGTTTCCTACCTACAGCTTTTTCGCACCTTCTATCAAACCAGGGGTTTCCTTTTGGCGGTAGCTTGATGGAATTTGTGATATATGCATCCGTTCCTGAGGAGATCTCTTCGCAACAGCCTGACGCATCGTCAGTGACAAAGCAGACGTCGAACCAAGGGAAATCTAGGTAGAACTCTTTTAGATCGTCTCAGTTTTGACAATTATATATATTCACTAGAAGAAGAAATAACATAACACAAGTCCAAAAATGTTTGTACCAAAAATATCACTATGGGCATTATTTCGAAAGCTACTAGTGATTGTGTTAATATATGTTTGATCAGTATAGTAGCGGTATAAAGTAGGGTGAGATTTAATAAACTCTTAGCAGTCACTAAAATGGGGACTTATTTAGTTACGGAGGTATTATAAGGTTACCAGAAAAGATCTAAAAGGATGTTTATAAATAGTTTTGTTGGTCTGGATTTAGTCGTACAGACAGGGTAGTGTGAGGTATATAAAAAAACTGCTAGTGACCACCAAAAGGAGGGCTTATTCCAATTAAATATTTAATCCAAAAAAGTAGATCATTAATGGTCAAAAAGCCGTTTAATTTCGAGCAATCTGAAAAGGCCGCTCTTAATGATATGTCAAAACGTTCGTTGTTTAAATTAGGCCTAATCAGAGCATCATTTACATTGGCAACGATGCGATGTAAACAATTGTATGTCATTCGCGTCCCACAACGAGTTCTTGTTCTTTTGTATTCGTCTTCATATCGGCTGCGAGTTGGTCTTTTTTTCTGTCTCGTTATTCAAAATATTGCCCGCTCGAATGAAAGACATATATATATATATTTCTTATTTTTTATTCTGCGAGCTCATTTTTAGAGGATCAAAGCTTCGTATACGGTCGATTTTGTTTCGTTAGTACTTGCCTTCGTGAACAGAAAAGCGAAATGTTGTCGCTAACAAGCGATTCGTAAGATTTGGAGGATGCCATTTTGATACATTTTTTTCATACTTCATTTAGATCAGTAAATTTGAAGGTTCAAGTCGAAACGAGCAATTTTTCAAAAGGCAAATACAGCCGGTATTTCCAAGTTATATGGAGTGAATAATCTTATTTCGACTACATATTTGTAACGTTTAATTAAAAGTTAAGCAAACAATGTTTAAAAATTAGTCTACTCAATAATTATACCATACCTAAAAAGATAGGTTTTCAGTCAATGTTAAATACTTTATTGTAGCTATACATGAAATGTTTATTCTTATAGGATCTGTTTCAAGACTAGCCTGACGAAATTTAATTTCTGATTTGAAACATACAATTTTCTTTAAATACAATCATTGACTGATTTACGACAGCCACTGAAGGAACAAGAAATATTTTTCGCTCAAAAGCATTCAGATAAGGAGAATTATATAAAGAACAAAACTGGCAAAATTTTTAAAAGGCTATTTTGCGACAAACGTCTTACATCTACCGTTTCTCGCCTTAACGCTTTACAAAAAAAAATCATTGATTCATCTTAACAGTGTCTGATTTGACGGGTGATAAAGTACCAACTTTTATTTAATTCAAAAAAGCCACTCCTTACATTTTAAAATCTGTATTAATTTCATAATTTATTTCGTATATTGTGAAGCTTATTGTAAATTGAATAAAAGCTTATCAATTACTAGTTGAAAAATTAATAATTTACAGGCAATAAAATATATTAATAACAATTAATTTTAAATCGAAATGGTTGGTGCTTTCTTCAGTATAGTTTTTCGGCATCTCTAATAATAAATGATTTGACATTAACTTCTGGTAAAAGAAGAAATAACATAAATAACAAAAACATAGCTTCTTACTTGTTGGTGGGATCGCTTGTAAAGTGGGATTTTCTAAGTTTCATGGAACGAATAATACTGTTTCAACTATACAAATTTTGGCAAACATTTTATTGAAAGTTAAGCATAATAGGAAAATCAGAGAAATATTTTTCGTTTAAAAACATCCAGATAAGGAAAATTGCAAAGAATACACTGGCAAAATTTTCAAAAGTTCTTTTACGATAACCGTCTTATATCTATCTCCTATTTCTCAGCTTTACGCTTTACAAACTCTAAAAAGGATAATCACTGTCTCATCTTTACACTGTTTGATTTGACGGGTGAGATAGCACAAACTTTTATTTCATTCAGATAAAGCTACTTCTCACATTCTATATTAATTTCATGACTTTTTTCCGTATATTGTTCAATTGAATTTAAGTGTATCAAACTGGTGGGTGGTTGAAAAATAAATAGGCAATAGAATATACATCAATAACAATTAATCTTAAAACGAAGTGGTTGGTGCCTTCCCGAACATAGCTTTTTGGCATATCTGATAATAAATTATTTGACATTAACAGTCCATTCATCATTTGCCAATAACTTCTGGTATAACCGAAAATGACCTAAAGAACGAAAACATATCTTTCTACTTGTTGGTGGCCGATTTTTTTCGCTGTGTTTAAATTCTGCAGCTTGTATGGCAGATTTCCAAGTAAAATTTACTGTTAGCATATCGATGCGTACAGTTTTGAGGTAAGGAATTAGATTTGCTTTCATTAAATCTCATTTAAAACTATTTGAAGATGGAAAAATGGGCAATCGTAAGATCTGGAAATTTTTCAAGTGGCAAGTAGCGTTTCTGCCGATTGGAGAGTTCAAGGCAAAATTGTCCTTAAAAGTTGCAGCAAGTAAATCATTATGTTTTATAATATTAATCTAGCAATAAGATGGGTCATGTATACTTATTTTTTTTATGCTTTACGCATTTTGATGAATTTCAAAATTTTGCCAACAATACAAGGAGAAAGGTAATTATAATTATCTTGAAAAACCTGATATTTTTGGACAACGAGCCAAAATAGCTAAAATATCTTAAAATTATTTTAAGGGCTTATAACTGCTTTAAAATAGGTTGTAAACGTGCGTTGAGGCTAAGCTGGTAAGTTCACTTTTTCATTTCTAGTCTATCACTGTTTATTCTCGGTGGGAATTTATTTACAGAAAAAAATAGGCTTAGTATAAAATAGAAACTATTTGTATATATTACATGTGTTTTTATACAAGACTTTTTTAATATAAATGAATTTATTCTATAAATGGTTAACTGAATTTACCTATGACTATGACTAATTTCAACATAACACATTTCTAAGTTAAACTGCATAAATTATGTATAAACAAGTTTAATCTAAAATAAATATTACGTAGCATGAACGGGATACCTACTATATGCAAAGAATCAATAGAAAATGCAATTATTTCGACACTTCCCTAACCTGAATGAATGAATGAATTTATATTTCATATTTGCCTTTGAGGAAATATCATTATATCTAAACATTAGCCATATCCCAATATTATTTATCGGTTAGTTTTCGATATCCTTCGAACTTGGATCTACTTTTAGTTCCGCATTCTTACATATTATATTAAACTCTTATATTCTATTAGGTATAATATCGGTATGATCAAACACATGGTTTATTATAGCTTTAGGCCTAAGTAAATACACTTTTACTCATTTTATAAAAGAAAAACATTGTCTAGACACCAATGCACGAATAATATATAGTTTTACACATGTAGATTTGGTAACTAAAATTACCAATTAATTTTAAACACAAAGAAAAAACTCCAATTTTTTAATTTTTATATCGTCAGATTAATGTCGAAACATACCATTTAATGAATTGTAAGTAAAAACGAACCATCTCAATATTCATAAGTTGGTTATGCGTACGCATTTGATACGCACAGTTCATAACTAAGCACGAAAAGAAGTTGTAGCGTCCAATTTATGTTGGTCAAATTCATTAACGTGCAATTTTTTAACATTTCTTATTATATCATAATTTTATTTTAATACCTACATTATATTTTAATGTTACTTTTCGTAATTATGTAAAAGGTGCGGTAAATATGTTCCAGAAACTGCCCTTTATAGCTTCCAATATTTAGATATGACCAGAGACAAGCAATAAGGAGACGCTGATAAAAAAAAGGTCCAAAGTAATAGACGAGGAAATGAAAATCGATGCTATCTCTGTCTGGCTTCATAGAAGGTGAAAGCAGAGGGCGCAATTTGCTTTGGCCGCCAAAAGCGCGGGCGGTTTGAAATGTTCTATGTTTGTTTTATTGTTATATTTTATTCATTCTGATGCGGTGAAGATCTTTTAATTTTATTCTATTATGTATTCGTATGACTAATTTTAAAAAAGATGAGTTTATGCAACGTTCACAAATAGTTTTAGATAAATATTCACACACATACATAATACAATTCATTTATTTCCAAAATTTTGGTTAACAAAGCCTAAATCGAAAAGTGTTGATCTAAACAGAATTCAAATAATCTACCGTAGACAATAGACAAGGCATACATATTTCAAAAAAGTATATTCATTAATACAGATGAGTCACTTGAAATTAATAGCCGGAGTGTAATACAAACAATAATAAGTGATTTGAAGATATGCCTACCGTATCTACTTATTTAAAATTAAAAATCAATTATCATTAGAAAAAAATTCACAGTTCATTATACAAATACAAAATTATATTTAATGCCGGATGAGGCACAGACTTTTACAGGATAAGGGACGAATGAAAATAGTGCATTTTTTCAACTTCATTCTCTTAATCCTCAAACAATGCAAGCAGCCTCAGCAGCCATGAAGCTGCTTCTTTGTCTCTATTTGGGAGTCCACTGACCCACTCCACTCCGGCGTACACAAATTAACGTTTCAGTCACAAGATGAATGAAAAAGTATATATTTCACGCAAAAATTTGTGAAATGAACACAAAAAATATAAGAAAACACCAGCTAGCCAAACTAACAACAGCCTAAACTGAAAACATGGTGTAACGTATTGAACTGTCATAGTCATACTTATCGTTGTCATCTAGAATTCAGCTGTTCAGCTTCTAACTCAGAATTCCATGAGTTAGACAAAGACATTAATCATTTGTTTTTGCAACAGCGTCGACACGACTTTGGTGATGCTAGATAAAGAGAGAGCTATACTGAAAGGCATTAAGTAAAAGAGATGGCATGAATAGGACAAATTTTCTATTTTACTTAATTGTCTAGCTCTTCGTGGTTTGTCTCTGACCTGACATTTAGTTGAAATGTACATAATTGCGAAATCTAATTGAAAACGGTTTGAAGTCGGAAAAATGGGTCAGGATCGGAAATTGTGGAAATTTTTTAGTGACGGTAGGCAGTTTCTGGTGGATTTTAAGGCATATTTCAAGGTAAAATTTTAGTTTAAATACGAAGTTGTGACAAGTAAGTTCAATATAAGGAAAAAAATACTTGTATTTCATAATATTAATCTTGCATTGTTGATGTTTTCACCTCTGTCGTGGGGTCGCATTATACAGTTTTTTTTAAATGTATTTTTACAACTAGTAACACAACATTGTTTCAACAATGATGTTACATATAAGACGTGACCATTAAAGTTAAGCCACTGATGCGCATTCAGCAGCTGCGCATAACGAATAGATAGTAACTTCACTGGTGGAACTATTTCGCTTAAGTTAAGATGCTGTGGCTTACGATGTTTGCAAAATTTAAATATGTAAAACCTAATTATCCGTTTGTATTAAGACTAGGGCTAGTGCATCCTCCGTTATACCCTTTACGCTTGATTTTGAATCCTTAAAAAAAAACAGTGTAAGACCTCTGGGGCATGCTTTTTATATACTTACGACAAGGAACATTAAAATATAATAATATAATATAGGAATTACAATAAGACTATAATATAATAATAAATGCAAAGAAATCAGACATTAGTGAATATGGTCAACAGAAATAAAATTGTACGCTACAACCACTTTTAGTGGTTGATTTGTCGATTTACGACCTGTGCATATGAAATGAGAACAGATAGCAAACCTAGGAATATTGAGATGACCCCCCGTTTTTATTTGAAATTTAAAATTGCAATTAACGAGAAAATATATCGATATTAATCTGCCGTTAGAAAGGTAAAAAATAGAGTTTTTGCATTGTGATTTAAAATATTTGGTAATTTTAGTTACCAAATCTGCATTTAAAAATTTTATATTATTTGTGCTTTGTGAACAGGCTAGATATATATTTTTATTTTATGGATAAAAATTTATCAATCAAAGTTAAAATAAACCATGTTTTATCCTGCAAATATCATACCGAAGAATTCAATAATTTAACATTTGTGAGAACGTAAAGCTAAAAGCAAACCTAAGTTATCTAAAATAAAGATAATAAAACGTACGGACATTAAAAACTAACGAATATCCAAAAATATCGGGATCGGACTGATGTTAAGACATAATAACATTTCCCCAAAGTCAAATATGAAATATAAATTTCCCGTCTATAGAATAAGGAAGTGTCGAAATAATTGCATTTACTATTGATTCTTGTCATATAGTATTCCAGTTCATGTTAAGTAATAGTTGTTTCAGACATTATTTTTGCAATTTAGCGAGAAGTAGCATCTTTAACTTACAAATGTGTCACGTATATATACAGCGTGTGTGTCATTTTAGTTAACATATGGGAAACTTTTTTGTTACCGAGAAATTAGTCATGGAGTCATGGACCAAATTCGGTTAATCATTTAGAAAACATATTCGTTTATTTAAAAAAATCTTCTAATTGTTGATAAAAGCCCATGTATGAATAAATAGATTTATGAACCTTTAATGAAAACCTGAAATTTTAATGGCGGCTCTAGGCTTGCGTCGTATTAATAATAATACTCTACAATTTGGGAAAACAGTTTGTTTCGAAAGTAGTTTTATTCTTAAACTAAGCCAATTTTTTCTGTGTATAAATTCCCGCCGAGGACAAACAATGATAGAATAGAAATGACAGAGCGAACTAGCCTCAACTAGGGTTGCCAACCGTCCCGATTTTCGCGGGACGTCCCGATTTTTGGGACCATTTTACTACGTCCCGCCAAGACCTATGGCGGGACGCTAAATGTCCCGATTTTCAATCGATAATCAAATTTGCCCACAAAAACGACAAACAGTTTACAAGATAGGCCCGTTTTATATTCACTCCTTATATGAAAGTACATTTGCTCAGTGCCTTTTTAGAAAGGCACTGTATATGAAAGTACAGTGCCTTTGGGGTGCCGGTGGTGACATGTAAGGTGCGTAGTGCCAGTACCTGTTTTGTGTTTCCGATTTAAAATCCTGATCTTATTTTTAGCGTCAACAAATAGGAAATATGATGGATATTGCCTAGCTACAGTAATGAGTAATGATACTGATACAGACCGTTTCTCAATGATATGATATGATTGTTATGTTATCATATTACATATGTAGGTACCTGGTACATACTAGGTGGAATATTCTATCCTTCATTCGGTTTTTTTTCTATGTCCTATTGTACCTAAAAATGTTTTCCTTTTAAATTCGAATAAAATTTATTCTTGACTATATTCTATATTCTCATTAAAAAAATCCTCCCGGGATTCAAAACTGATGTTGTGCACAACAAACTTTCAACTCTTTACTTTAGGTCCCGACGTCCCGATATTATTAATAATGTCCCGATTTTGTATATGCAACATCCCGATTTTAAAAATCTTGGAGTTGGCAGCCCTAGCCTCAACGCACTTTTGCAACTTTTTTTAAAGCAGTCATAAGCCCTTAAAGTAGTTTTAAGTTTTTTTGGGCCATCATCCAAAGGGTTAGTCCGCTCGGTCTATAAAAAGGGAAAAACAATAATTTTGAAATGATTCCCGTGGTTTGATATTAAATATATAACGGATTTTATGAACCATAGCATTCGTTCGTTCTTATTCATAGATTGATTTATAAGGTCAAGTCAATCTCTCTCCGAATTTAAAACAAAAATGAAAAATGGCATGTGGTTAAGGTGCACGACAGAAGTAAAAACTTCAACAATGTGAGATTAATATTATGAAACACAAGTAATTTTGTGTTCTATATTTTGAAATTATGTGCCTCAACTCCAAGGGTTAAAGTCAAATTTTGCCTTTACTTGAAATCTTCAATGATATATCGGCAAAATATCACTTAAAA
>MU186885.1:18740-52524 GCA_016904865.1 Pissodes strobi
AAACTGGAACACGAATAAGAAAAAAAACTAGATTTAGACGATTAAAAGATAGTCGCAAATTAAAGGCTGCCAATGGTCCTTTGACTCTCCAGCAGGTAATTTATTTGCCCAAAACTAATGAAATGAGAGTGCTGTGTTTTACAAAAGACGCCTTGCAGTTTTCAATTTTACATTTTACAATGTTGAATGAATGAATGAATGAATGATTTTGGGGGTATTAGTACACTACGATCTGTATTTGGTCTCCACTTCCTCACAGAACCGCAACTGTCTTCGTTTTCAATTTTTATTCTCTCCAGGTGCCTTCTCAACTGGCAGTGGCCCTTAAGGAAGCCAGGGATGATGCGTAGATTTTTCTTTCTCAATGTTATAAGGATTTTTGATCTTCCTAGGCGAGGGTATCCTAGAAATATCTTTGATTGCCTTAATCCTGGAAGACGTTCCGATTCACTGATCCATTTGGTTCGCTCTTATTTCATGAATTATTGAATGTAGTGAACACCTACACCTATGCCACAGAAAGCTTCCGATCCTAAGAGCGGAATTTGTGCTCCTACTTTTGCCAATTGGTCTGCTTTTTCGTTGCCTTCTGTCGCAGCGTGTTCTGGTATCCATTGAAGGGATTGTTTGCAATTCTTGCCGAAGTTGAATTGAGCATATCTTCCGATGATGTTGATTTCTGCCTGGAATATATCCGGGTAGTCCCATAGCTTCGGAGAATTTGGTTTCTGGCTCAAATACTACAGCTTCGGTCTCCTGTTCAGTTCTTAACCCATCTGTATACCATTTTATGATACTTTGCTGCAATGTGAGAATACAAGAGGTGTTCTTTTCCATTCTTCTCTACTTCTTATCACCACTGTGAAGTATTTTTCAAAACTGCATCTTTTGACTATATCGTCCCTCGGTATGCTTTGTCAGGGATGTTAATTCGCCTCGCGCCTGTTATGCTTATGCATGCCAGGCGTTGTACTTTGTTGAGAGCTGATTTTATGCTATGCTTTTCCGTTTCCTTATACTAGACAATCGCCCCGTAAAGTAGGGTAGATCTTACTACCATTACTTACGTCCATTGCAGGATTTCTGCAAGGATTTGCATGTTTTTCTTGCAAGGCTTCACACCCTGAGGGCCCTCATAGCCTTAGTTACAACTCCTTCAATGTGTTTATTCCATTTGAGTTTGCAGTCCAGCGTTATGCCTAGATATCTGACTTCGGATGCCGGTGTAATATGGGTCCCGTGTATTCTGATAACTTCCATTCTAAAGAGTTCTCTTTTCCTAGGGTACTATGATTGTTTTCGATGGGTTTATTTCCAGCCCCACTGTTTGGCACTATTCTTCCGTTGCTTCGAGTTCAGCAAGAATGAGTTCACGTAGCGTACCCCCGAACTTTCCCCTTACTGTGATGACAATATCATCGGCATACCCAACACAATGTAGGCCGAGGTCTGTCAGTATTTTACAAGCGTCTAGAGCCAGAGCTAAATTATCGTAATATGGCCGAAATATCGGAATTATCCATGTCTTTATGTTCTAGCGAAATTCCGTCAACGCCAAGGCCTCGCGGGTATAGTAGGTAGAGGTTCTGCTTGTCATTTCTGCGCTGTGCGATTCTCGTCGGTCAGGAGAGATGTTTTGTTTACATTTTTTTAGGTTTTTTTTAATTGATTTACTCTATTTATTAATTTACTTTTTTTTCTTAATTTTGGGTTATTTTTGGTTAGTTTCTGTTGGTTGCGCCCCCGTAGCGGGCGAAGCGAGCGGAGGGCCACACAAAGCCATAATAATACCTACTATTCTTGTTTCGTCATTGCGCATGCACGGATTGGCATCGAAAATTTAGCTCTGGCCCTAGACGCTTGTAGTATTTTCAGCACTTCATCCACCACTGGACTCCACATTAGTGGTGAGCATACTCCGCCCTGTGGCATACCTCGAGTATTGTTTCAACTATAGACTGATTTTGTTTCTGTTGGGATGAGTATGCAAGCAAAAAAGGCTCGCCAGAAATTTCAACGTGTATATATAAAGTCTTACAAAGTTACGATAATTAAGACGTGCTCAGAATAAAAAGAGTATTATGGCTACAATGTTGCCATCTACAGTTTAGATTGTGTAAATATAGAAGAAATTAGTCTACGCTTTAAATCTTCCCACGGCTAAAATGAGTGTGATTCAGCACACAGTAAAATCTCACATGTCATTTCACATGCTGATAGCATTTTCGCAAAACTCTTATCGAATTCACAGACTTCTTGGACTTCAAATGGCTTGGAAGATTGAACTCCGAACCTTGCCACAAAAATTATAACTGGCCGTTCGAAACAAGACCTGCATATCACATGCCACTTCCAACAATTGTTCCAGTTGATTTCGAAACTACTCCCGGATTTTGATGTACCGAAGCCTATTTTAGCCGAAAGGAAAAATTTATTTGACCCGACACTTATTATGAAAAACGCGCCACAAATAAATCTCAATTCTCGCGTTTTCAAGAGATCCTTTGAATAGCAGTGCGACGATCCCAAATCGGTACGCGTCAATATGAAAATGAACCATTATCGATTCTAAATTTCAGGGAGAAGATAGTTGCAGTTCACCCTCGATCGCCATTTCGTCCTCCTATCATGCGACAAAGGTCTTCACACATAATTTCGTTAGGATCGATACACCATTTTTTCAATAAGAAAACCTTAAATTAAATATTAAATCTTGATTGATTGTGAAATGAAAACTTGGCCCGTTACAAGCTGTCAAAGTACCTGGAGACAAGTACTAGACTTTACAAACAACTTTATGTGGAGGAGAAACTCCTGTTATTATTAGACTAGAACAACTTAAGAATTTCTGTCGCTCTCGACCAATTTGAGTTAGGTTCATTTATTAATTCATGGTATAAGAATGTCATATCCTTTTCTTATATTGCTTTTCGTTTGACTTTTCAAGAAAGTATGATTATTTCTTTGTTTATATTCCACACAACTTTTAATTTATATTTTAGAATAAAAGAGTAAATGAATATGTTGTTTATTTTAATATTCTTGCTTCAAACTAAGTTTTGCCTTAAGATCAAGTTGTAGTATATCAATGCAATGAAAATAATTTGTCTCACAAATGATCGTATCTGCCATTTAGTCACAAATTAGAAAAAACATTATGCATATGATTTAATAGCTAATGACAGTTAATAGTAGATAAGTGTTTCCTTTAAACAATATAGAAACGGATACTTTTAAATACGTTTTCAATCCCATAATTCCAATATAAGCTCTTCCTAAAACTTAAATTGCCCTCCTCTAAAACAGCAGAAAATGAGTTACGCCTGTTTGTAAGTTCAAAGACGATATATCGCTCTCTGGGTGCAATAGTGGCACATCTTGAAAAATTACCATTTTTAGTTAATTATACCATAATATTCGCATTTTGTGCTTTAACAATCTACAACACTGGCACATATTATTATTTATCTCACTCTGATGCCGCTAGATAGAGCTAGTGTCACCGTTTTCCAACGGTAACGCGGGCAATATCAGAAGCGGATAGGTACAACGATTGCAACAATTGGCGCATGCTCAGGTTTTGACACACATATGGCAAAATACGTTAAATTTTCGACAAATTGCTTGCAGTGAACGTGGTGGTCCAGTGGTTAGATGCTGTGTTATGGTGCGACACAGGCACAACCATGGGTGGCGGCCTGGATTCGATCCCCCAACGACGTAACTTTTTTTTATGGTTATGTTTGTAAAAAGTTTTTTTCTTCATTTTGGGTATGTTTTGGGTTAGTTTTGGTTAGTGTTTGTTGGCTGCGCCCCCATAGCGACCGGAGGGCCATGCGTGAAGTGAAATAATAGTCAACTTTTCATTGGAACCATATGATACACATGCGCGAATTTTCGCAATCGGTGCACCTAGACTCTTGTAATATCGGCACCATAACTCAGTTTACTCAGTGTGTCATTTTATTTTCAGTCAACGGTGTCAGTAACCATTGCAGAGTGAACAACATGAAAATACGCATCTGTGGCATTTAATCTAATTCGTCTGTGATTCGTGATGTTATGGAAACTATTATAAGCAATGTTGAAGCAAACATTGAAAAAGCAGAGTCTAAAACGTTGGTCTTGATTTATCCATCGCAATGGAACTTGATAATCAGAAGAACCGGCACCACGTTTAGAAGAATGTAAAATAACCTATAGTGAAACTTCTGAATTTTCACAACAAAAAATGCTAATAGACGCAGAAAATGAGGAAGAATCAAATTTCGAGCCCAAATCGTTCTCATACGACTCTATTGCCGACCCCAAATACGAACCCGATTCAACCACTACAGCAGACAAGGAAGAAGCGTCAACAAGATGCAAAGGAAGCAAATGCAGTAAAGAAAAACACCAGAAAAAGGAAGAAGGAATAGAAAAGAAACAAAACAAAATCACTCAGAAATAGCGGACAGGTTTTTGTCACGCTTAACAAACGTGACTTCTTGCACCAAGACAGAAGCAAACGAACCACTAATAATGTTTTTTATTTCTCAAATAACGATAAAAATAAAAGCTCGGAAGGTATTCTTTATTTCAACTTTGGGGATTACCAAGCCAAGAGAAAAGAAGGAAATTTTGAAGATAATAGGGGAAAGCATGGAAATCAAAAGCAAATATTTAACTTGGCCTTTTTTAACTTTTTAACTTTGTCCAAAAATTCCAGTGTCACAAGTGTGTTGCTTATGAAAATGCAGATCTTGACGAGAGAAAGAAAATGGAAGTTGAATAATTAATACATCAAAGGGAAAATAATCTAAGCTTAAAAGAAAAAAAAATAGGATAAAGGGAAATGTAGTGAAAATTATGAAATTAGTTGTTTCGGCTTACAGCCTACATTGCAAACATCAAAGGGCGACGTTTCATGCTTTTATTATAGATTCAAACTCTCGACTTATAATTTTGCTGTGTGTGGCCTTACTCAGAAGGACCAGTTACGTGTTTTATGTGGCACGAAGGACAAGGCAAAAGAAGAGCCAATTAAATTCGCTCCTGCTTGATAAAGTATTTACAACAACAAAGTTGAAGTGTGTGAATGTGGTATTGACTTAGATAGTGCATATTTTCTGATAATTGCTCAGGACAGCAAAACAAACAAGCTTGTTTTAGCAGCGTACTTTTACGCTGTAGCTAAGTATGGTAGTATTAAGTCATTACCACATAAATACTTAGTAACATGTCACACAGAACGAAGGTGATAACGTTAATGCAGTCATAGAGAAGCGTACTACAAGGGCACTAAGATCTGGCCCAATTTATAACCCTAATCATTATGTCATGTTGGCCAAAAGGCAAAAAATACGGGAACTCTTTACCAAGTAATAGAGATGAGCTACCATGATTTTTTGACTTAAAAAAGTTAACTACTCAAACTTTTTTTTAATTTTTATAAGGACAGTTTAGGTGATATTTTTAAAATGAATGGCGCCTGTGCTTTTAAAGTGGAGAAAGACGTTCCAAACGTTTTTTTCTTTGCAAAACTTCGTTTAGTCAAGTTGACTACAAGAGCGTAACCATCTGACAGAGAAATACGTGAACAGGTGCGGCCTTTGACTCTTTCGAAATCGTTAATCTAGAACCTGCGAATCAAGACATTATACCAATTTCAAAGAAACAATTGACGACCTGATGGATTTGTTATAAAGTAATGCGATTAAAAAATGTGACAGTGTCATTTATAATAGTAATGAAACAATCTTTGTATATCATGCAAACATTTTTAATCCAAAAGGGACCTCTATAAAGAGCGTAACAAAGCGCTTTCGGCCGTAGCCATCATCAGTGTTGCCTGAAAGTAAGTAAAAGAACACCCTGTCAGTGAAGAGTCAAAGGGTGTTGTCGAGTTTGGACAATAGTTACCTTTGGTAAAAAATGTTTGAACACTGTTGAGTTCAGTTAAAAAAATCCTTTAGTTGGGATTTATTTAGAATTTTTCCTTTATTATAATTAACATAAAAAGGAGGTAATTGAAGTTATTAATTAAAACTGATGATATTTAGTTCATTTTTGTCTGTAAAAAAGGAAAAATGTTGGATTTCATTTGGTTCACATAATTTAGGTTAAAATTATTAATTTGAAACAAATTAAAATGTGAGCATGGTACCAAGACCCACGCTCTGTTGACGACACATCAAATGTGTCACTGTTGACAGCCTTGACAAGCTGCCTGATGACGTTTAAGCGCCGAAGAAAGCGGTAATTTTAAATTTAAAAAATGTCTTGAAGACAAGTAATAAGTTGAGAAATAAAATTAGAAAAAGTTAATGTAATAATACAAAGTTAACCTAAAATACAAAGAAGTTGCTACTATGCCAGATGAGACCAACCAAACGCCATAATATGTAATAAGTGCTCAATTATTTGAAAATTCGGTTAACTACTCAAGTGATGGCTCAAAAGTTGGTTTGGAAGGAAGAAAGTACTTGATTAAGCGAAAATAGAGGACTAACTTAGAGATGAGGTTAGCCGAAGCTAGCTCAACTCGACGGATAGAAAAGAAAAGAATTGAGATGACAATAGCCTGAGCTAACTCAACTCATAGAGGACTAACTTAACAAGGGATGAAATTAGCCTGAGCTAAATCAATATTAGAAAAGAAAATGGAAGGAAGTAGATGAAATCAGCCTAAGCTGACTCAACTCGATAGGATAGAGAAAGAAGAGAAGGAAAGATGATATTAGCCTGGGCTAACTCAACTCCAAAAATTAAAAATAAAATAAAATTAAATTACATTAATGTAGTAAAAATAAGAGAAGATATATGAAGTTGAAAATGCTTGATCAAGTGATCCTCCTCACCTCCAAATGTATGAGAGAAAAATGAATTCAGTCGAGACGCCTTCTGTGTAACGGAATGTAGGATCTGTTAAGGTTGACCTGAGTGTTAAGGCAAGGATTGTTTCTACGCAGCTCGCTGTGGATCTCGATGTCCACCATGAAATCCAACCTATTGAAGTTTTTTGATGAAATGTTATGTAAGATCTTTGAATCGGAATGAGGACTGAAATTGTGATTATGATTTCGTAAATGTTCTCCGAAAGCTGAATTGTTTCTGTTCAAATGTTCGTTGATGCGGACATTTAATGGTCTACATGTCCTACCGATGTAGGTGCACTCACAAGAATTGCAGGACAACAAA
Organism: Pissodes strobi; assembly: GCA_016904865.1. NCBI lineage: Eukaryota > Metazoa > Arthropoda > Insecta > Coleoptera > Curculionidae > Pissodes > Pissodes strobi. The sequence goes on from MU186885.1 coordinate 25,920, forward strand.
CTTATAAATTCCACTTTTTGAGAGAGTATCTACTGTGTCTTTAGTATTATTTAAAAAGGTTTGCAATTGATTTCTATTTTTAAAGGATAGATGAGAATTACTGACAAATTGGCGAGTTGTTTTTGAAATCTTATGGTTAGTTTTCAAGTCAAAGAAAGAAATGGAGAAGTATCTCTTAGATGAATTTTCTATTAGGCTGTGAGAAAGTTCTTTTCTAAGTTTTTTGAGTTTTGTTTTATTGATTAAAGAGTCAACAAGACTAGGATCAAAATGATTGTTGAAAGCTATTTGTCTTATTATATTTACTTCTTTATTGTATTCAAAAGTAGACAAAGATATATTAGGTAACCTATTAACATAGCAATGGAAAGCCGCCATCTTATGTTGCCAACGGTGGTGGGACAAGTAAGATATGATGTGGTCAGTCTGGGTAGGTTTCCTATAAATCGAGAACTTCTAGATATCCATCGCTCTATGAACAGTGATGTCCAGAAAATTAAGTTGTTTTCAAGTTCGATAGTGAAATTGATGTTCGGGTGGATGATATTTAGCTTATCTAAAAGAGCGTTGGCCCCTTGAGCATCGCAATCAAGGAGACAAAGACAATCATCCACATAACGGTAACAATAAAGGATCTCTCGATTTACGGGAGTGACTATATGACTAATTTCCAAATTGTTCATAAAAACATCTGCTAAAAAAGGAGAAAGACAGCTGCCCATTGCCAAGCCATCAGGTTGTTTATAATATTTGTTGTTAAATTGAAAAAAGTCTTGTGACAAACAAAGGTTTAGAAGCGACAATAAATTAACTTTCTGTTGATCATTGACATTACATGAGGTGAGAAGATCACCAACAAGTTGTACTGCCTTTGTTTTTCGCACTGTAGTAAAAAGGTTAGATACATCAAAAGAAACCATAATGTAATTATGTAAGTTGTAAATTCTTTAGTTTATTGATTAAAGAAATGGAATTACTTACCGAATATTTAGGAGTAAACTTAGTAATATCCTTAATCAAGTTATATGTGAATTGATGTGAGGAAATAAACAGGTGTGTTAGTAAAACTTACCACAGGTCTAATTGGTGTATCTATTTTATGGATCTTAGGGAGGCCATACAACCTAGGCATTGCAGAATTGCTAGTAATTAGATTTTTCTTAGCATTATTTTCTTCAAAAAACGGTTTTAGATGTTTGATCAACCTGTTGACTTTCCTTATAAAGCTATTGAAAGGATTATTAGGTAAATGAGAAAAATTATTATCGGCCAAAAATGACTCGACTTTAGAAATATAATCTGTCTCTTTGAGAATCACTAAGCAATTGCTTTTATCCGCCTTGGAAACAGACCATTCTTGACCTTTAACTTGAGTTTTTTCAAAGTTTTGAAATAGAAACTAGAAGACCGAGTGTTGAATTTTGATAAGTTTTTCTTTGTGTATAAGATGTTATGAAAGCCATTGCGAATTCTTTTTTTGATGGTAGAATCATTGGAGATTTGTTCAACCATAACATCAAGTTCAACCGCGAACTGCAATACATCACCTTCAGATAATGAAGGTCTCAAACAGTGTTTAAGCCCTAAGTTAAGCAGCTCAAGCTCATCCGTGTCTAAAACTGTGTCGGACAAATTCTTGACTCTCTCATGAAATTTAAAATTTGAGAATTTTTTAGAGGCGGAATTGAGTTCTGCAAGTTAGAATTGCTTTTTTGTTTAATGAGAGTGTCAAGCTTTGAGCTGTAATGTCAATGATCAACAGAAAGTTAATTTATTGTCGCTTCTAAACCTTTGTTTGTCACAAGACTTTTTTCAATTTAACAACAAATATTATAAACAACCTGATGGCTTGGCAATGGGCAGCTGTCTTTCTCCTTTTTTAGCAGATGTTTTTATGAACAATTTGGAAATTAGTCATATAGTCACTCCCGTAAATCGAGAGATCCTTTATTCGTACCGTTATGTGGATGATTGTTTTTGTCTCCTTGATTGCGATGCTCAAGGGGCCAACGCTCTTTTAGATAAGCTAAATATCATCCACCCGAACATCAATTTCACTGTCGAACTTAAAAACAATAATAAACTTAATTTTCTGGATATCACTGTTCATAGAGCGATGGATATCTTGGAGTTCTCGATTTATAGGAAACCTACTCAGACTGACCACACCATATCTTACTTGTCACACCACCCTTGGCAACATAAGATGGCGGCTTTTCATTGCTATGTCAATAGGTTACCTAATATATCTTTGTCTACTTTTGAATACAATAAAGAAGTAAATATAATAAGACAAATAGCTTTCAACAATCATTTTGATCCTAGTCTTGTTGATACTTTAATCAATAAAACAAAACTCAAAAAACTTAGAAAAGAACTTTCTCACAGCCTAATAGAAAATTCATCTAAGAGATACTTCTCCATTCCTTTCTTTGACTTGGAAACTAACCATAAGATTTCAAAAACAACTCGCCAATTTGTCAGTAATTCTCATCTATCCTTTTAAATAATCCAGTGGCGGCTATTCAGCGGAAGTAGGGGAAGGGCCACTTCCTCAAGAAAATGTAATTTAAAGAAATACAATTAATTCATTCATCAGTAAAATAATATATTTTAAGATTCAATGATAAAATGTTCTTAGTTTAGGAATAATCTGTTTCCCGTTACCCCTCTAATAACTAATAATTCAATTATTTTCAAATATTAAAATCAAAGCTTGATAAAACAAGAACAAGAATCTCGCCACCTGCACATTGCCCGTTAACTCCACTATCGAATAGAACAGAGATGAACCCACATGAAAATGTCTATTTCTTTTCGCGTACGCGCCGATAGCAGTGGCAATTTCATTATCATTTGTGTAGACCTTTATGGAACAGACATCGCTGGAGAGCCGTCGAGTCATCAAAAGTATAAGCGCAACTAGTTGGTTGCCATGACAACGATGACGTCGTAATGGTCCTATATTTGTTTGGTTTGCAATGATTGGAAGAGCTGGCGTGTAGCACCTCCATTCTCAGATCAACGCTAAAGCACGTTGTTTCGTTTATTGCGAGTTTATTAGGCGACATTCCGCCGTGAATTCTTGGACTAATTTTTTATTTACATTCAACGGTTGATCCATTACGGTATTATACAAGAGATATTTTCTATATATTCTAGTTTCAGTGTGTTATTCGTAAACATTTGTATTAGCAACAAAATTATTTGTTGCTAATACAATATGAATATATTTTATTTTTTTATGATTTACCTAAGAAATACCGGTAATAATTATTAACAAATTTTGGCAGTTTGGGCGTGGACCCCAAAAATGTTTCGCCTGCGGCGCTGTTCCCTCTGTCGATGTCGGAAGCTCTTCCCCACTTTTCAAAGCCGCGAGCCGCCACTGAATAATACTAAAGACAAAATAGATACTCTCTCAAAAAGTGGAATTTATAAGTTGTCCTGCAATTCTTGTGAGTGCACCTACATCGGTAGGACATGTAGACCATTAAATGTCCGCATCAACGCACATTTGAACAGAAACAGTTCAGCTTTCGGAGAACATTTACGAAATCATCACAATTTCAGTTCTCATTCTGATTCAAAGATCTTACATAAGATTTCATCAAAAAACTTCAATAGGTTGGATTTCATGGAGGACATCGAGATCCACAGCGAGCTGCGTACAAACAATCATTGCCTTAACTCTCAGGTCAACCTTAACAGATCCTACATTCCGTTACACAGAAGGCTTCTCGACTGAATTCATTTTTCTCTCATACATTTGGAGGTCAGGAGGGTCGCTTGATCAAGCATTTTCAACTTCATATAACTTCTCTTATTTTTACTACATTAATGTAATTTAATTTTATTTTATTTTTAATTTTTGGAGTTGAGTTAGCCCAGTTCGTTCTCTTCTTTCTCTATCCTATCGAGTTGAGTCAGCTCAGGCTGATTTCATCTACTTCCTTCTCTTTTCTTTTCCAATGTTGATTTAGCTCAGGCTAATTTCATCCCTTCTTAAGTTAGTCCTCTATGAGTTGAGTTAGCTCAGGATATTGTCATCTCAGTTCTTTTCTATTCTATCCGTCGAGTTGAGCTAGCTTCGGCTAACCTCACCTCTAAGTTAGTCCTCTATTTTCGCTTGATCAAGTACTTTCTTCCTTTCAAACCAACTTTTGACTTGAGTAGTTAACCGAATTTTCAAATAATTCAGCACTTATTACATATTATGGCGTTTGGTTGGTCTCATCTGGCATAGTAGCAACTTCTTTGTACTTAAGGTTAACTTTGTATTATTACATTAACTTTCTCTAATTTTATCTCTCAACTTATTAATTGTCTTCAAGAAACTTTTAAAATTTAAAATTACCGCTTTCTTCGGTGCTTAAACGTCATCAGTCAGCTTGTCAAGGCTGTCAACAGTGACACATTTGATCTGTCATCCACAGAGCGTGGGTCTTGGTACCATGCTTTCATTTTAATTTGGTTTAAATTAATGATTTTAATCGAAATTATGTGAACCATTTCTCAATAATGTGACGTACAATTTGTGAAATTTAATTATGACCACTGTCGAGTTGTGTTGTTTGTTTGCTTCCATGGATATGTCCTTTGTCCACTGACAAGTGAGTAAAAGAAATCCATAATTTTTCTTTTTTTACACACAAAAATTAACTAAATATCATCAGTTTTAATTAATAACTTCAGTTACCTCCTTTTTATGTTAATTATAATAAAGGAAAAAATTCTAAATAAAAATAATCCCAACTAAAGGAATTTTTTAACTGAACTCAACCATGTTCAACTTATCAATTTTTTTTTACCAAAGGTAACTATTGTCCCAACTCGACAACACTCTTTGACTCTTCACTGACAGGGTGTTCTCTTACTTACTTTCAGGTAACAATGATGATGGCTACGGCCGAAGGCGCTTTGTTACGCTCTTCATAGAGGTCCTTTTTGGATTAAAAATTTTTGCATGATATACAAAGATTGTTTCATTACTATGTTTCTTACATGCACACAGCCTTTACTCTTCATTCATTTATAATAGCCTGAAACGTGCCAAAGACTAAAGATCCGTTATTTTATGAGTTTTAGGATAGTTGTTTTTGTTCATTTGCAGATTGGGGAAATTGGGAATTCTTTGTTATTTTTTTTTTTTAGTTTGATTTTCTTAAGTTCCTTCCTCGCAAATTATTAAATAAACTTTTACAGTTACCAAACCATATTTTGATACCCAATTTATCTGTAAATAAATGTTGCTAAAACTTTAAGCATCAGTTTTATTAAGAATTTGTCATTAAGATATTTCACTTTACTCATAAAAATTACATGCGTAAAAGAGGTCAATACCGGCACAATTAGTTGTTTTTTTTTTTCAAAAAAGGCGTTATGTTAAAAAAAAAATAGCAAAAATACAATTGGATACCTAATTTTAAACACATATCACTATGAAACTTCTATTTAAGTAAGAGAGTTGATATGGAATATTTAAATGTTTCAATTCTATTTTGCAAGTCGGTGATTTTCTCAAAAGTAATATTTTATTGATGTGCCACTATTGCACCCAGTGCGTGATATGCGATTCATTAATACACTGTCTGTATTGTACCTATATATTTTGTTATTGCATACTTACGCACTTATTCAACTTTAGTGGCCTGTGAAAGCACAATTTGTGTAATTATTACTAATAAACGACTTTTTCTCGTTCTTGTTTCTTCCATGATTCCAAACCCATCTCCAGGTATAAACATAACGTAAAAAATAATTGTGTTATGTATATTAAGCGAACACGTATCAGCTATTTAAGTCAATACAAAGTACTTACCTCCATTAACCAACAATATTATTGGCCGTTCATTTAAAACTGTTTCAGATATAAATCTCGCTTAGACATGTACATAGGTAAAGAGCTATATTTATTATTCTATTTAAATCTAGACACAAATTAATTAGACTTTTCGAGAAATATTGCTTTTTACCGATCATTGGATACACATAAGCCAAGTAGATATAAAACAGACTGGAAAACAAGACGCAAACAATCTACAAAAAACTGAATGCTAACCATAACCAACACAACAAAAATAATAAGATTCTAAGTTACTTACTGCAAATTAAAACAACTGGCACTGCAAGCAAAAATAAGAATTAGTATTTAAAATAAGCTAAAAATTGATTATATATGAAGAAATCATTATAATAAGCAACTATATTAATATTAATAACAAATAATAAACGAGGGGCAAAAATATCTAGGTACTTAAACGTAAAGTATAAAATAAAAATAAACATATTTTTATCCCTATAACAAAGTCTAAAATGTCATTTTTGTTTAAAGTACTAAGTACTCCAGTGTTATCGAATGTTCCAAAAATATCAAGTAAATTCCATAAAATTATTTATACCAACGTAAGAGAATATAAGAAAGTTAGACGCTATTTATAGAACATTTTAAGTAGTCCTAGCATTATCTTCGCTCAATGCATATCATATTAACTTTTGTTGAATCGTAAGCAATTTTATTTCTGCTGGATTTTCTAAGACTGACTTTTTTCTGAAAACAGATTTTTTTTTAAGATGAATGCGGTGTTTGGCCTACTATATTTTGCCGGCGTTCCTCGTAATATCAGACAGAATTTGGAATATGGTACAGAGAGAACTTGTGTGGGAATTTTTCGCATGCTAATGAGCATCAAGCGCTGTCTACCAGAAGAGCAGAGACGAAAATTGGATAAGACACTATTTCCATCTGCACTACCAGGGGATGTCCACAAGCGGGAGTAGCCTCCCCACTAACTGTGGACTGATTCTTCTGCGGTCTGAAGGACCCCGGCTTGTCCTATCGGGGTTATGTCGACGACACAGTCATAATCGCGAGGGGTAAGTTCGAAAATATTATATGTGACATTGTTCAAAAAGGTCTTGAATATACTAATAAATGGTGCCAATCGATGGGATTTAACGTTAACCATGACCACCATAGTTGACTTTACAAGGAAAAGGAACATCAAATACATCCAATTATATGTGGACATAATTGAACGAAAGTCAAAGGTCAGATATCTAGACCTAATACTACGCAAAAAAAACTCCTCTGGGACAAGCATGACATGAAAGTAACCAGCACAGCCACAAAAGATCTAATTGTGTACAAAACTTTGCGGGAAAAAAACTTGGGAGTGCAACGCAGGTATCCTATCTACAGTGGATGTACATGGCAATAGTGAGACCGATCATCACTTACGGGGCACTGGTTTAGATTAATAGAACTAAACTAGCTAGTACAAGGACAAACCTGTCGAGAGTTTCAAAGACTAGCCTGTGTACATAACAGGTACAATGAAAACGTGCCTAGCGGCCGATATGGAAGTGATCCTAAACCATATACCCCTGCATATAGTAATGGAGAGTATGGCGTCAAGGGCAATAAATAGAATTACTAGAGAGGGAATTATCCGCCGCAAAGGATCACAATATTCCCAGGAATCCTGACCTCAAGCAGGGAAAGCCGCTCGACATATTCAGGAATAGATAGTGAGAAGGAACCAACTACGCCGCACATATCAGAATACACGTGACCCTAATGACAGATCAGCTTACCTGGAAGAGTGCGAGCTTACCCGAGCCATGCTGGATTCATATAACAATGATGCCTGGAGCGTCAGAATCACAGCCGAAAGCCGAAAGAACAACATCTAAAGACATATCAAGAAAATGAAGAACAGGAACAGTACCTGGACAGTCCCTCCCATCAAAGTGACGAGAGACGGCATAGAACACATTATCACGGACAGAACAGAAAAGGCGGAGGCATTCATAGAATACTTCCAATATCAGCAGCCTGACGGATAATCTATCAGATGACAGGACAAAAAGAAGAGTGCAGAGGACAACGGACGTGATCGCAGCGCTGCCACTGCAGGACACGAGTAGAATAATCACGAGCCCCAGAGAGCTAAGGAGGATCATAAGCAGAATAAGCCGTACAAAGCGCCAGGCCTGCCAAATAAGCCCTTGTCCAGCTAACATACATCATGAATGCCTCGATCAGACTGCACTACTTTCCAAGGACATTGAAAATTGCCAGGATCATCGTCATCGCCAAACCAAGGAAGGACAGAAGCCAAACTTCATCGTACCGACCCATTTTCCTGCTACCCACCCTTGGAAAGGTCTTCGAAAGAGTGCTCAACAAAAGGGTCAATGCGGAGCTTTAAACAATAGGAACCATCATACAAGACCAGTTCGGATTTCAACGCGGAAAATCAACAGCCCTGTGGCTTCCAAGGATAGTGGATCATGCAATGACAGCAAAAAACACCAAGAAGACCACGACAGCGGCACTTTTGGATCTGGAGAAGGCTTATAACACCGTCTGGCGGTGGACATGGCCACCAAGATGCACGAAGCAAGGATGACACGGGCCATCACGAAAATAATCATGACCTACTTAAAGCAAAGGACGACAACAACGCTGAGCAACGGGGCAGAATCAAGGACACGGACAATAAGGCAGGGACTCCCTCAAGCAAGCGTGATGTCGCCGACGCAACATATACTTCAATGGCGTACCAAGGAGGCAGAACAACCAAATAGGACTATTCGCGGATGACGTAGCTGTCTATACATCGTCAACCCAGCAGATAGCGGCCACGCAGCGAATAGAGCAACATGTCAGGCAGATAGCGGAATTCAAGAAGTGGAAATGGAAGATCAACGAGGAGAAGATCCGACTGATCAAATTCAACCATAAACGCAGGAGAAAAAGGAAACATATCTTGATCAACGGGATACGGATAGAGGACAAGGACACCGTCAACTATCTAGGAGTCACGCTGGACGCAAAGCTGATGTTTAAGGCGCAGGATTATACCCCTACACCGTGAGGCAATCAAGGCTGGACAAGGACATCAAGATCAAACGCTACAACATCTACGTCAGACCAATAGCCATGTACGCGGCGCCGGTTTGGAGCTCCGCAGCAAAAACCAACTTAGAGAAATTGCTCACTCTGGAACGGAAATTTCTAAGGACGATCACGAATTACAGATGGGAATACGTTGGGGTTTGGAACCTTCGGCAACATGCACTAAAACAGAGTTTTATTCACAATACCGAAACAGAATTTTTGCACTCGACGCGCGTTTCGTTAACCATGTTAGCATCATCAGGAGATGATTAAGACATGTTAGCATCATCTCCTAATGATGCTAACATGGTTAGCGAAACGCGCGTCGAGTGCAAAAATTCTGTTTCGGTATTGTGGATAAAACTCTGTTTTAAAACAGATGGGAGGACTTCAAGCAACGAGACAGCTGTATAGAGAAGCCGGGACAAGACCGCTAGAACAGAGAATACAGGAGACAGCGCCGATGAGGACGCAGGAAATAACTAGGAATATAGGAAGGATTACCATAGTGGAAATGCCATTCAGAAAGATCCACAAGATGATCCACTAGGTGATGCTCTAAAGAACCAGGACAAGGACTAGGACTCTGGGACCCTCCCCTTCCAGGAAGGACTGCAGGAAGCCGAAGAACATTAAAAGTGCAGTGTTAAAATAATCATTTAGAATTAAAATATCATGACATTTATTTAGTTATCCTAGGTTTTGGTGGACGCTTGATTGGCTCGTACCTAGCATTAAAAAAAATCACGCCAGCTCTACAATTTTCTTAGGGAAATTTACATGTAAAAATTACATAATTTAAGTCTGGAGAACACCATAGCCTGGCTAATAAACTATTTTCAATTTCTTTCCAAAAAAATCGATTTCTCTAGGGGCTAGTTACGAAAAATCACTTCTTCTGACTTTAATTTGTGTAGCATGGATTTCTTTACGATTTTATCTCGAAAAATTGATTTAAGAACAATCTGTTTTTTTTTCTTCTTTTTTTTCTGCTTTTCATCGCAGAAAAATTGATTTTTCACATTTATACCTATGAATTACTTATACAATCTAGTGTGGCTCTTTAACGCTATCGTAATTTATAACTGGGATAAATTGCCTCAGTAATATTATATGCCAAGTAATATTAACTATATACACGAGGAATTCTAGAGAAACTGTAATGTTAGCAATTACTAAAACATATTTAGGTTTACGTAATTTCATTAGGGTAATGTTGTTCTTTAGTACATTTTACAGAGGCTAACAAAGGAAAAACATAATATTAAAAGAACTCATGCTAATTAATTCCACACTTCGTTATGTAGATACAAACACTCGAAAGCTTTTAAGAATATTAAAGGTGAAAAAAAATTTAAATACGACTTCCTCCGTTGTTCCCAAAATAATTTGTGTGGCGAAGGTGAGAAAAAATATCGCATTTGTTTGCATAGAAGGTAAAGGCATCAAATAAAGCCAGGCTCCTATTAACGCCACAAGTATGTAACGCAAAACGCTTTACCAATAACATAAATCTGTACTATTATTCAAAGCTTCACATAAACTTTAACTCCTACTAGATCAAAACTTAACCCTGTAAAACACAGATGCTGCTGAGACGCCAACAAACATTACAGACCGTCGAGTATACGAGTGCCTTTACTGACCGCGGTACTTTGGCCATATTTTTATAGAGGGTACTGAAGATTAAATAGTTGCATTACTGACCGTCAATAATAATATAGGTTTAATTGTAGAAGGTACAGATAGTATTCAGAGAGAAAATACGTTGTTTTCTCTCCGTAGTATTTATTCTCAGTTTTGTTTGTTCTTTTAAGATAATATTTAAAACCCTCCACCGTTCATGTGAAATGATCATTTGATATGGATTCATGTGAAATTAATGCGTTTTCTAGTTTACATGTTTCATTTGACATTAAGTAATTTCAGTAAAAAAACATGGCGCCTAGAAGGAAAATTCATAGCATTATTTTAGAAGCAGTTTTAAATATTGCTAATGAATTAAAAAAAAAATCAATAAAAAATTCAATGCAAACGAAGAATCTGGTGTAGAGAATGGATTAAGCGGAGTGAGTGAACTAAGGACATCGGCTAGAACTGAAAGGTGAAGAGCCAGCAGAGTATCTAAATTTGTTGAGAAAGAACGAACAGCAATTCAACTTTTTATTGGGCAAAGTAATACTAAAACTCAAAAAATATTACTCTTATGCGAGTCGCAATTACACCTAAAATAAAGTTAGAGGTAACACTACGACACTTAGCAACAGGAGACTCTTTCAAAAGTTTAGGATTTCCTTATCGGGTGCCAAAAAGCGCAATATCCCGTTTTGTTCCTGAAACCCGGTAGCAATTTATGATGCTCTGCAAGAATTTATATTTTGATATGAATGTGAAGTGAGGTATTTGTAAGGGAACCCGGGACAGAACGGCATACCAGGGCGGAGCGGAATAGCCTTCCTAAAACCGCCTGCAACCAAAACTGCATATTTTGAATATATACCCTAATACAACGACCATGATGTTAGAGATTGTGTTGCCGTCGAGTATATTTTTAAGAACAGAAACGCGCAATATACTTCATTAAAGTATACCTTTACCTAACATTTGTGGCTAGTTGGCATCGGGTATTCTTTCAATTGCAGGTTTTCACGTGTAATCATTTTAAAACATACCGGATCGCAACAAACCTAGCTAACACAAAACGGTGGTGCATTGCCAAGGGGGTTATGTTTTATTCGTTCCCGCGTTTTTGCTCGCTGGCTGAGGAAATATTTTGTTTACGTTTCGTAATTTATCAGTATTGTTTGGGTTAGTTTGAGGCTAAGTTTAAAAGTAAGTGGTTTTAATGAAGAAACGGTGAATAAAGTGCAAAGACGAATGGAAAGTGTATATTACAAAGTGGTAACTTTATAAGCCTATAGAGTGAGGTTACCTATCCATAGAATCTCAGCCATAAGCCATAATCACTATAAACGCTCGGGCGCTCTACTATTCAGTACCTGGCCGGAAGCCATACAGCATATTTAAGTATTTTCAATAGTGTGTCCAAGATAAAAGGGGGATTAGTATTGGAATCTTAGAAACAGTAAACTTTTATATTAAACTTTGTTTAATGAAGTAAAATAGTTAAAGGTGGTAATATTTATAAAGGATCATTCTATACTTCTGGTCAGATACTGAATATAGTATAGAGCAGTACAGGCCGTCCAAGAGTTTAGTTAGAGTGATGCTATCCATAGAATCTCAGCCATAAAAGTGTCGAGGGCCTACTAGCAATGACAGGTCAGAAACTGATAACATAATGAATCAATTATAAAAATTTGTATTTTGTTGAGGGGAAATGGTGAAAATATTGACTATATATGTCAAACGTCTTCGATAGTACCAGGCCAAGTAATTTTCTTATATCAAATAAAAAAATCAATATTTTCTGAATAATGTAATATATAACTCCAAGAGGTATGGACACTGTCGACTTTACTTTTATAAAACTACGTAAAATTATTCTTAGGTAATATAGAAAGCCTTTGATGGTACCAAAGCTCAATGCCCCCTGGTCCGAGTTTTTTTTAAAACACCTTTTATGTAAAAAATTCTCTATTTTTACCGTTTTGCCAGGATTAAGACAAGTGTGAACACTGCCCGCTTTGAGTTGCGTTGACGAAACTTTGTACAATTATTTATCGATAATGTAGAAAGCTTTTGTTCGTACAAAATTTCAGTTGTACGTTGGTACAACTGAAAGCTTTCCACATTATCGATAAATATTTGTACAAAGTTTCGTCAACGTAACTCAAAGCGGACAGTGTCCACACTTGTCTTAATTTTGGCAAAACAGCAAAAAGAAGGTATTTTTTTATATATAAAAGTTATTTTTAAAAATACTTGGATGGGGGGACATTGAACTTTGGTACCACCAAAAGCTTTCTTCGTTACCCCTAAATAATTATACCAAGTTTCGTCAACGCAACTCAAAGCGGACAGTGTCCACACTTGTCTAAATCCTGGCAAAACGGTAAAAATAGAGTACTTTTTATATAAAAGGTGTTTTTAAAGATACTTGGACCGGGGGGCATTGAGCTTTGGTACCATCAAAGGCTTTCTACATTACCTGACACTTTTATGGCTAAGAGATTCTATGGATAACATTACTCTAACAAGAGTTTATTGTTTTTATGACTGAGGTGGATAACTTCATTCTAACACCCTATATTTTGCGTATATTAGCGTAGAACCTGTGCAGAATGATTGATAAACCCAGTCTAGAGGGTTTTAGTGCCGACCGTTGTGGATTTATCGAGAATTTGGATTTTGAATCGCAGGAAAAGTACTTTCTGCAATTAAGACTGAAAGCTGATCAAAATGAAACGCAAGAATATTACGGTAATGTTATCCATGAGTTTATTCAATCATTTTCTAATTTTACGAAAACAAACTGGATAGTTCGAAAGTCATATCCGTCGTTAAAGCGTCTTTTGTTCCGAAAAACGTATACTTGTCAACCTTCATCGTTCAATAAAGAAGTATCAAGTACAAAACGCCTCGTGGACAAAAGTGTAATGCTAAAATAGACTTTGTAATAAAGAAAGTTAACAAGGACACTATTCGAAACGACAAGATGTTGTCGGGGGGATATAACGTGTTAGTGACCATTGTCTTTCAACACTCTCATCGTGTTTATGTTGCAGAAGCATTAATCTTATCGAAATGTAGCCAGGAAACCGAAGAAATCTTTAAGAATTACTTTAATAATGGAATGACACCTTGCGCAGCAAAAAATTTCAATGAATTGAGCATATTGGACTCTTTTGAAAATAACGCCGTGAATAGAATAGAAATCCTATCGAATTCTCAAATAAATCCCCCCGAAAGTCACGTATACTATATGTACAATAAATGGCGTTCTGAAATGTATGGTGATCGTACAGAATGCAATCTTCCAGAAATAATAGAAAGGAAAATTGAAAGTTTAAAAATCAAAGGCTTTTCGATACTGCTGAAACAAAACCCCAGGATTATCGTCATAGTTACTCCGATAATGAAACGGGTATTTCTATGTAGTGCATATGAGAATATGATATTTGTAGACACAACATCATCGTGTGATCAAACCAGTTCTGCGGTTACTTTAGTTTTTACATCTCACAAAATTGGCGGTCTTCCATTGGCTTGTGCCATACATGCTGAGCAAAATGAGTCCAACTACACGCTGGTTTTTGCCGCTATTAAAGAAGCTATAGAAAATAACGAAGTGGGTAAAAAATTTGCTCCGGATGTTGTCATGACGGATGATTCTACTGCAGAACGAAATGCTTTGAGGACAATTTTTCCAAATGTTCGATTACTGTTATGCGCATTCCATGTGTGTCAAGCGTTTTGGCGTTGGCTTTGCGTTGCAGATAACAACGTTGACATTACGAAAAGACAGTCAATTATGATACGATTTCGTAATATTCTTTTTGTAACCAATCCAAAAGAAGCAGCCAAATTGTATGACGAATTAACAGGTGACGAGTATGTTCAGAAAATACCGGCTCTGATAAATCATTTGAATAATTTATGGAAACGGCGGCATGAATGGTGCGTTTGTTGTAGGTTGAATTTACTTACTCGAGGAAACAATACAAACAACATAACGGAAGCATCTATACGCATTCTCAAAGACTTGGTACTCCAACGATGTAAAGCGTTTAATGTGTGCGCATTGGTAGATGAAATCGTCCATTTTTAAAAATTATTTTCAGCGGTGTATTATCTCTTACGCAAATACGCGAAAGACCAAAGATTCCAAATACGCAATGTTCCTGAAAAGTTCTCAAAATATTAAAACTGTTTCTAAAATCAACGATTTTGAGTACAGTGTGGAATCAGCGACAAGTCCAAATACTTTTTATACAGTCAGAGCCGATGTAGCCATTTGCGACTGTGAGAGTGGAAAATGTGGAAGATTTTGTAAGCAAATATGTGGCATTGAACAAAAGTTCGGGGTAATATTTCCCAATTCTCCTCGTTTGTCTATACAGGATAGAATGTTACTAGCAAAGATTGCAACGGGGGATGATATAAATGAAGCTTTTTTCATGAATATGAAATTGGATGAAACACAGGACAAAGATTTGGACATTCCACAGTGCTCTTTCACACAAGCGCCATCGCCGCGCCAGCGCAAAAGCAAATACAGCATGATACCAGTACTTCGTCGTGCTCTCAAGAAATTGCTGTAGAATTTCCTGACCAATATAAAAATGTAATTGCAGAGTTTAAGACTGTGCTTCACACAGTTGTTTGAAATGAACCCCACTTTTCACAATCTAAGAGCGCTTACAAAATTCACTAATATGATTAAAAAAATAAAAACATCAGAGCAAGGACAAAATTTCATTTTACAACAGATAAAAACAAGGCATGCCCCAAGGAAAATTAAAGTTCAAAGCACAGCACTGAGCCGACGTAAAGACAGGGGGATAGTAAAGACCAAATCTAGGATTCAAGGTGGGCGGCCATGTAACACAGAACGAAGAACTCTCGGAAAAACTACAAGTAAAAAACGGAAGCATAACCTAGGACAGAATATTAAAACGAACGTCCCTAATGCACGCTAAATTGAAATTATTTTTTATTCGGGTTACAACTTGTTTGTGTTGTTTTAGTTGTTTTTATTTTATATTACAAAAAAAATCCTGATTAATAAACGCTTCTACACCTTTGTCCTCATGTCCTCTTGTAAAATTTGTCTTAATCCTAATCATCTAATACCTATAATAAAACCCAGCGTTCTTCGGTCTACTTCCCTATTCATGAATGAACGTAATGTAAAACTCTGGAGCCGCAAGCGGGTACATATTATAGTAGAGCAACCTGGAATTTTGCTACATGAAATTATACCCCAGAAAATTGTTGCAATGGGGTATATTTTGAAAACCTCAACGGGGCATTACATATTTTTATTGTATACCCTAACTCAACACGAAGGGGCGCTGAGTTAAGGTATATATTCCAAATATGCACCAAGCCTGTCATTCGAAACCGCCTTATAATCATAACCTAGACTATACTATAGTATGTTTTGACAAATGCAGATGCGAAGACAACTTCAGTCTAACAGAAAATGCAAGTAGGTGCATATTTATTTACATATAATTTATAACAGTAAGCTATTGTTAACGGTAAACTGGATTTAAAAAAGGCGTCAATCAGTTTTTTTATGTTTGGCACACACACAAAAGGAAAATTCTATACCACTCAACGAGCGGTGCATGTGCGGAGAAGATGGTGTAGCGCTGTAGGTTGTAGTTTTCGGGAAAGACGTTACTCGGAAGTCCATTCAAGAGCGAGACAGTCCTCAGACAAAGGAGTCCCGAAACAACGACGTCCTAGGTATTCGAAGCTGAATCGTATGTTGATGAGCAACTTGTGTCTGTTTGGCATAACTCGGTACGGAATCATAAGTGCCAGCTCGTTCGAACACCTTCCGTAGTAGTATCGATAGAAAAGAGATAGGTCCGCCACTTTTCTTCGATGTTCAAGGCTATCAAGGTCTTTGGTCAACTCTGGGTCATCCACAAGACCGACTGCTCTCCGCTGTATGGAGTCCAACATCTTGAGTAAGTGCTTGGATGCCGAGCTTTACACATGGGAACAGTATTCCAGAGATGGTCTTATCTGGGCCTTAGAGAGCAGTAAGAGCTGATAAGGTGTATACATTTTTTTTGCTCTGTAGAGTGCTCCTAGCTTTTATACTACTGCCTTGGCGATTTTGGAGACGTGGTTGCGCGAAGACATGTTGTTTTCTACGTTGATGCCCAGCAAGCTTATGGATGAGGCCAGAGGCAGTGTTTGTCCTGTCATCAAGTTAAGTCCTGCGGTGTTTGCTTTTATTAAGAAGACAGCTACTTGAGTCTTTCCTGGGTTAAACTGGACATTATTTTCCTCACCTCATTCCACGATGGCATTTATATCCTCACTGATGGCAGCAATCTGATTTTCTCACTCGCGTTGGGAATGAGCAGCGGTCATTGGTGCCCGCGAATAAAGATAAGAGTGCTGCCGTCTGCAAAGATGTAAATAGAATTGTTTGTCCTGTCTAAGAGATCGTTGATATAAAGCAAGAAGAGTGTGGAAGATAATCTTTACCACATTTGAAAATGGAAAAATAAAGGTTTTTACTTTGGGGAGCAACTTGTCAGACCATTGCATGCAATATGTTATTCCACTTATCAAGCCATCAGAAGTGATTAGTAATAGGCAATATAAGTATATTCGTAATTTTAAGAAAGAGGCTAACATAATGATGTTTAAACATTTAGAATAGAATAGAATAGAATAGAATAGAATAGAATAGAATATGGTTTATTGTGCACAATACATATGATATACAGTAAGCTAAAAGTACAATATAGGTTCAAATGCACAAAAAGGTAAGATTAGACTGGCTATCTTACATCTTCCCTGAAAACATCTCTAGTTACAAATAAATATTTTTATACATTTTATAACTAGGTAATAACTTTCTAGAACTAGATCTCTAAAATAATTAAGCTTTGAAATAGATATAATCAAGCATGAAATCAACGATTAAAATACAAATCCCTCACAACTTTCTTAAATGCATATAGCGGAAGCGACAAATATGACAAGACCCTATTCAATAATACAGGTGCCAAGTAAGCAAATGAACCCCTGAACTTTGACGTCAAATGCGGAGGAATTTCAAATGTATCTACCCTTATATTAACATTATGTAATTCTGATCTTTTTTTAATAAAATCAGTAAGTTATTTGGGAGTTTTATCTTTGTGTAATTTAAAAAGAAACGTTAAATATAGGCTTTCTAGTCTGTCCTCAACGCTCAACTCGTTCAGATGCAAACGAAATGGCGTGATGTGCTCCCTATACGAAACACCACAAACAAATCAAATACACGCATTTTGGATACGCTACAGCCTCAATTTATTATATTGAGGTAAAAAATTATAATATATAGATGAACAGTAATCACTATATGGGTAGATTAAGGACCTTACCAATTGCAATTTAACATCTTCATGAATTTGTGTCTTCAGATGATACAGTGACTTCAACCTAAAAAAACTCTGCCTTACAATATTATTCACGTATTGGCCAAATGACAAATCATTATCGATACATACACCCAAGCTCCTGGCAGAAGAAACCCACCTCAGACCCTCACCATTCATTACCAAGCTATAATTATTCTCGACAAGAGCCCGTTGTCTCTCCGACCCAATACACAACACCTCAGTCTTCGCAGCATTCAACCTCAAACCATTATTATTTGAATATTCTATGATACTCCGAAGGTCCCTGTTGGTGAGGTGTACAGCCCTTGAGACATTCTCCAAGGAAAACGAACAGTACATTTGAATATCGTCGGCGTAAAGATGCATCCGGCAAAATTCAAGCACGGAATATCAAAGATAAAAATAGAGAAAAGAATTGGCCCCAAGATACTTCCCTGGGGCATGCCAGATTTTGTCGTCTTAACGGAGAGTACAGACTCTCGCTAATGAACACTCTCTGATGCCTGCCTCTCAAATAATTGTTCATCCAATCCAGTGCTGAGGCATCAAACCCAACATGCTTCAATTTCGCCAACAGTAGATCGAAATCAACCAAATCAAAAGCTTTACTCTGATCCAATAGCACCAGTATCGATGGTAATGACCCATCCATGGCCAACGCCATGTCACCCACCACCTTCAACAAAGCTGTCTGCATTTGCTACAACATGAATCCTGGAATGATTTGACAAGTGTCGACATTGGTGCTGATGCTAAATTTGGTTTATTTCTTGCCAACATTTTAAAAATTATTGATCTGTCTTTTCCGCAAGAACTTGATAGATGTAGTACTAACAGTTCCGAATTATCAACCAATGCAGAATGGCTTAGTAGTGAAATTGTAAAGCAGGGCGAAACTCTGCGATTTTTATTCATGTGCTGCAAAACATCAAATAGTGAGCAAATGTGGGTAAATTATAAGTTAAAATTGAGAGAACATAGGGAACTTATTAATAATAGTAAAAAAATACCTATTCTTGTTTTTACAATAATTCCTCAAATAAGATGAAAGCTTCCTGGCAGATAATAAATAATGAGTCCAATTCTTCTAAAAAGCAATCATATCCAACTTTTTTTTAAAAACACTTGATGATTACACTCTTGCAGCTGCACAGTTTAATCACTATTTCATTGAATGTGCAAAACAATTATCGAGTGGTCAGTCAGACAATTTTGGACTTGTGGTGACTCAATATTCCTCCAACCGGTTTCTGAACTTGAGGTGCATAGGTTTTTAAGCTCAATCTGAGGCAAACACTCTAGTGGTATTGATGATGATATTCCTTGCTCTCTGCTGATAAAAGTATCTGAATATATATCTCCAGTCCTAACATACTTAATAAATGAATCTTATCAAGAGGGCATCTTTCCCACTCAATTAAAGGTGTCTATTGTTCGACCTATACATAAAAAGGGAAATGACAATAGAATTGATAATTACAGACCTATTTCGCTCTTGGCAGCTTTCTCTAAGGTGTATGAAACAGCATTCTATGACAGACTTGGTGGCATTCGAAAGGGCTGCTCAAACTGCAGATGCTATTGTTTCCCTTGTTAACACAGTTGCTCAGAGATTGGATAATAAGTCTGTTACCATGAGTGTTTTTTTATTATTCGCGAGCATTTGACTTGGTTAATCACTCCATTCTCTTGAGAAAACTTGATGCATATGGTGTGAAAGGTATTCTGCTCAAATGGGTTATGTCTTATCTAACTAATAGAAAGCAGAAAGTTGTACTGCCAGTGAATGGCGGGAAGTATCACTCTGACTTGGCGTATATTGTTGAGGGTGTTCCGCAGGAAAGTGTTCTGGGACCCTTGTTATTTCTTGTCTACACTGCTGATGTTGCTCGGTCAGTTACAATAAGCTCAAATATGTTATATGCAGATGACATGACTTCAATTGTGTCAAGTAGTTCTTTGATAGAGACCAGGAGGTTGGCAGGAGTGTGCATTGAGCAGGTACTTGATTTTTGCAAAAATAATGACCTTGTATTGAATTTAAATAAAACGCTTTTAATGCTCTTTAGTACTCGCCACATTATTGAAACTGACGTAACCTGAAATATTGATAATAACGATATAAATCAGGCGAGTACTACTAAATTATTAGGAGTCACGATGGATAGTGGCTTGAGTTGGTCGGCTCGTATCGATCATGTACTTGGTAAGCTTGCTGCCCATTCCTTTGTTATTTGGAAGTTAAGAGCACTAGTTGATAGGAAAATTGTAATGTCTTATTATTATTGCCTATGTCTATTTATTGTTGAATTATGCTAGAGTGGCCTGGGGTAATTGCACAAGAATAAATGAAGTACTAATTGCACAGAAGAAGATCATTCGAACAATTCTTTTTAAAGGCTCAAGAGTGTCCTATCGTCCACTTTTCTGTAGTCTTCGATTGTTGGCAGTCGTGTCACTTTATGTTCTGCAGTGTGCCTTGTACATTCGTAAGCATTTTAAATCCTTTCTGTTGGTTGATGATATGCCTCATAGCTATCCACTCAGAAACAATTTTGACATAAAATTGCCAGCTGTTGGATTGACTGCCACTGCTAAAAGTTCCTATATTATGCCTCTACAAATATATAATCATCTGCCCATTGAACTAAAGAGATCTCAAAATCTTTTAAAAGAAAACTGTTGGATTTACTTTGTAAAAAGCTCATTTACAATTTGAATTAGTTCTTTTCCAACAACTTTTTGCAATGAGGAATGATTTCGTCTGTTAACCTTTTAGTTTGATATGTAGCAATTGTTTGTAAGTTTGGTTTGTAAGTAGCCGTACCTATTCTGTTTTTTTCAATTTTACTTAGGTTTAGGCATTTTAATTAGTAAAACTATGTATTGTATTTTTTTAAATCTCCGACGAAACAAATGTCACTTTATGATCTGTTTGTGAATTAATGAATAAATAAAAAAAATAAATAAATAATAATCCATTTTGAGGAACCCCGGCATTGATTTTAAATTTCTCCGAGAGATGTCCGTCAATACCAACTCGGATGCTTCGAACCATCAAGAAATTGGAAAGGCATAGAAGCAGTGCTGGTGGTAGTTCGTATGCTGTCAATTTGCTTAACAATCCGTCATGCCACACTTTATCAAGTGTTTTGGATATGTCGAGAGCCACTGCACGAGATTCGCCGTAGCTCTCGATGGCTTTGGCCCATAGAGAGATCACGTAAGTCAGGGGATCTCCTGTTGATCTGTGCTTGCGGAAGCCATACTGGCGATCGCTTATGATGCCTGCCGATTCGAGATATTTTAGGAGCTGTTCGTTGATCAGTTTCTCCATGACTTTGGACATGAGGGGAACTATGGCAATTGGAAGGTAGTTATTTGGAATCGTTTTTTTACCTTTCGTCGAGATTGGTTGCACCTGAACGCATTTCCAGCTAGAAGGAAAGCATGCAGTTCTGTATGATAGGGAGAAAAGGCTGCATATTGGAGCTGTTAGTTCAGCAGCACATTTCTTAAGTACTATTGCTGGAACGCCATCCGGTCCTGTGGCCTTGTTAGAGTCTAGGCTTTTGAGTATTAGTTTCACTTCACGTTGGCCAAAAACCCGCCCTGGCATTGAGGACTTCACTCTCGGGATAGTTGGAATTTTTAGGATAACTTTGGCCCTGGGTTTATGTTACCCAGAAAGTGAACCAATATTACCCATATCGAAATAATAAGCTTTTTAAATGTGTTATAATATTATTTTATTTTTTATTTTAAGAGCAAAGATTGCAAAGAAATAGGCGACTTCGGCCCTATCTGGAATCTGCCGTTATGGAACCAAGTCAAATTATACCAGAGAGGATCTTTAAGAAGCTATTGATAAAATTTGAAAATTGGCTAAAGAGAAATTGCACAACTCAACACAACACTTTGAAGAACAAATTGGCAGGGAGATACAGAAAACTATTCGGTCATCCAACAAATCTCTCCATGATGAGGAAGAAATTCTCATAGATCAACATTGTCGTCCGGTTCCTCTACAAGATGTACGTTGTATCTAAAACAGTTACTTGGGCAACAAAGGACAAAAGTAAATTGTTTCTTACCAGACACACAAATATTCAGCAGACATTCACTGCAAATATTTCCACAGAAAGGGCTCAGATTGACAAGCAACAAATACATCAGTTTTGTGATTATATCGAGAAGAACAACTCAGAAATTGTAAGAAAAAATTTCACTGTTATGTTTTTTGCGGCAATGCCGCGTGGGAAGTTCTTTCTCCATACGTAATATTTAAAGGCACGAAGAAATTGACAGACTAGATGTAGAATGAAGGTGATAAAAATCGGGTGGATCTACACCATCATTTTTGATGATTAATTTCAAAATCACCTATTACCCCCGACCTGAGAAAGAAAATAGGAAAAAAAGTTGTAATAGGAAACAATTTAAGTTCTCCTTTGAGCATTAAAATTCTCAAGCTCTGTGAGCAAAAGAGCGTTAAGTTTATATGTATTTCAGAGCTTCCAGATGGTTTAAGGCTTGATAATTTAAATTTTATTCAGATTGCCTTGGTGGAGAATTTAAAAACTTTTTAGTTTTCGTTCTTCTAATTTATCGGCTCCTTGGAGAACAAGAAAGTATTAAGTTCCGGCCCTGCCTGACAAAACCGTTTCAGCTGAAGAGGATTAAGTATTTTACAAGAGAGAGGAATCTGCAAAGCAAAAAGAAACCACAAGCTACAGAAACCAAGTACCTCAACAGCAGTCACTGCAAAGAGAAGCCAACCAAAGAAAAAAAGCGTCATCAACAAAGGCAAGTATGTTTTGAGGAAAGTGAAGAATCAATTGCCAACAAGACAAGCACAAAAACGAGTTGGTTCATCGAAAATGAAAATGTGGGCAGTAATGGGCTATTGATTTCAGCAAACACGGATATTGAATACGGAATACGGAACCACCGAATAGGAATACATTGTGAACTACTAAAAAGCATAAACCTTCTAGTTAAATATTACCCTGTCCTAAGTTTGAACTTGAACTTGACAAATGTTATATAAACATTAACAGTTAATTATAAACAACTAGAGCGTTCGACGGGAGAGCTTTAAATCCTTAATGATACAGCCATCAGCATTTTGTAACATATAAATACGAAGGCAAGCGCCAAATTCAGCAGGCTTACGGGTCTCTCAACTCCGCTCAATTTAGTTGCGGGCAGCACACAGGTGCGTCCACTTCTAGTTGTTCTATCCCACAACCCCATATCTGTGAACACCTGGATATAGGTCCAGGGCGATCAGGTCCTTACCTAACCTGGATGGACGTATGCACATGTATACGTCACCCAGGGGATTCTAAAAAGTAGTTAGAGTCGAATCTACGAGTGAAGTTTCAAAATTTCCAGTAATTTTTGGGGGGGTTTTAAAAGTAGTGCAAATGCCTTAGAAATCTGTGACAAACTTAAATCAAAAAACTCTAAAAGACAACACATAAATATCAAAACGAATACATAAATAAAAGACAATTCCGCTCACATAAACTTTATTAATAAAATAGTGACGTCGCTTTCTAGAAAGATTTTGAACTAAGCCTTCCTCGAGAAGACATGCATTTAATATTAATTGGGTATAGTGTAAACTCTTAATTCATCTATAAACTTAAACACGCCTTTATTAATATACAGTCTAACCGTTGTTACGTTTGTTTGTAAATAAACTTATTATTTTTTTTCTCAATGTGTCTCCTTTATTATCTCTTCTCAACTTGACGTAGAGCGATCCTAAACCTGGGCTACTCTCCTGCACGCTAAGTAAGGCGTGGCGTCACAAGTAAAAAATACAAGTCGTGACAATATTACTACGTTCGAAAATTAAACAAGTAAAGAGTTAATAGCAGATGTGATGGTTAAAGAACACGAGAACACAGAATTTAATGAAATACAGGAATTAAGCATGTAAATGAGACGCCAACAGTCATTGAACCCTTTATTGAACCGCATGATGAAGCTGAGCCTTCGTCGGTAATTCATCACGAGTGCACTGTTGTTGGTCCAGAGCTACAAGTTTCTAGCAATAAAGAAACAAAATTTAAAATTGGTGATTTCTATGACCACCAATATATTATTATTTTCCTGAAGTTGTAACAAATATAATTGAAAATTAAAGTGACGGTTTAGCTTACAGCGTGAGTGCTTGCAAAGAGGAAAGGAATGGCTATAACCGAAAGCAACGGATGAGGTATTATACAAGGAAAATATGTTATCAAAAAAATTTGATTCGAAAGACATATAAACTCATATCAACACAGGACCTTTTAATGTTAAAGATTCCTTTCATCATGAAAAATGTAACCACAAAAATTAAAACCCTGTGACTCATCAAGGAATATAGCGACTCAATAATTATGCTGCTGTACATTACAGCGTTTTTTTTCCGGTAAAATAACAGAGGAGGAGAAGAATGACAGCGAAAATCTATTATTCGAAGTCAATGAATTTCAAATATTTGGAATAAGTTAGAGATAGTCAATCAGCAAAGACGAAGTATTGTATGAAGGGAAAGATGTGGTTAAAGTTATTAAAGGAACTGATCTAATTTGTACCAAATGAGGAATCTTTAAAATTACAGATTCATTTCTTGTGGATGAATGAGACAGTCTAATATGACTTAAAGTGAATTAATATTTTTCAAGTTTTTCTAGATCGTGAAAATTATATTTTTCTTAAATAAATATTTACTCTCTTTTGACATATGTTTTCTAATTATTTATGAATGCAAAACACAAGGCATAAATTAAAGTTTCGTGTAAAAAACTCAGATAAATATTGTATGACGAGCCTCAGCTACTACTGATGTAAAAAAGTTAAAATGTTTGGTTTCTCACTGAAGTGGGTTAAAGTTAAACAGATTTCTAGTTAGGTTAAAATACACAAATTTAAGTAAATTTTTATGTGGTGGACCAATGTTGCCTTAGTCGAGGGGGTAGCTTTGCCCTACCATATTTTTTTAGAAAATAACTAGACAACACAACAAAAACGAATTATGTCCTAAAATTATTCCTAACACACCTTTTTAAAATTATGGACTCAAATAACGTGTGGAAATACGTAGAAAAGTATATCATTTATCGGACAAAGTTACCCCGATTGACTGTACTTTAGCTGAGAGAGCAATGGAATTGGCAATACCAGTCGAAATTCGTTTTTCCACAGCAGGTGCTTATATGCCATGAAGGCTTATATTTCCTCGTAAAAGAAAGCAGCCTACTTTTGAATTTGAACCACCTTCTGCATCTATGACTAAAATAAGTAATTCCTGCTGGACCACAAAGGAATTGTTTTTAAGTCGCTTTCAGCATGTCATATACTTTTCAAACGCAAACAAAAAAGTTACCAGTTTCATTTTGGGCTAGATGGTCGTTCGACGCATAACAAAAACTTTGCTTTTATTAATATTACCGGCAAATATGGTGCAATTCTTTTATAACAGCCTCCCACTGGTCATAAAAAAATCAACATTTAGATATGATTTTTATGAAACCATTATGCACATATAACGAGCACAAACCCGAAAATGGTTATCTTTCAAAAGTTTTTTCAATAAATCAGATCTCCACCCATTTTAGAATGGCATATCTAGAAGGAGCAATGAGTGAATACTCCAATCAATAGATTTTGTAAATCTGATTAAAACGTCTTTGCAAATGCTGAATTATGTTGTCCGCTATATCTACCATAGCCACAAGAATTTACGTAACAGTTGAAGACCCGAAGAATCTTCTGATGGATAATAATGCATCTACCTCATTGTTTAGCCAACTAACCAAGCCAAACTAGCCTTGATTCTCAAGTAATCAACCCAAATGTGATATGTATCATCCTCAAAATGACTAGGACATAACTTTAAGACGGTTCAAAGAAGAATAGAAGGCAGTTTTACGGAACATAATTCTCACCCTAAATCAATAGCGTAACATAAATTGAAAACAAATAACACTTTAAAAATAAAAAAGTTATTGGCTGAAATATTTTACAAAAAAAAATAAGCACCAATTACAAATTACGAGAATTCCTCTAAACGTCGATAAATTTCCTCGAGCAAAAATGAAACTGATGATGCCCAGTGTCTCTACTGTGAAAACTTTTACTCATAATCTACAGATGGTTGGATAGCATGCTCAGCTTGCCAAAAATGGTCCCATAATACATGCCAAGGTATGGATAGTGACGACGATGAGACATGTGTTAATAATAAAGAACATATTTAACTTTACTTATACCCAAAGTTTCCTAAAAATGCTGTTACTTTAATATTTTGCCATGGCTGTCATTTCACTCCACGATGAATCCGATCTGCCCTTAGGTTGGGACAAGATGGACACTTTGTCATGTTTTCAAACCCCCAAAAAAAAAAAATTAAAAAATCTTGTAATATGTCTCCGACTTAATGAATAAGAATAGGAGCCTAAGTTGAATTTTAAACTTTAGATAATCTCTTTCGAAGCTTAGGTCTTAGTCTTGCCCCGAGTTCCTCTATACCACTTATAAGGATCAAAGTTCTATTTGCTTTAAATCATATTTGACATTAACAATGGGAACTATTATTTCATTCTGGATTAGTGTCCTGAAATATAAGAAAAATCTATTGATATTAACTTTTTTATAATAC
>MU186885.1:57524-82767 GCA_016904865.1 Pissodes strobi
TCCTGAAATATAAGAAAAATCTATTGATATTAACTTTTTTATAATACTATTCATGTTTGAGAAAATTTGGAACAAATGTTTTCACCGTTCCATCTCTGTATACTACGCAAACATTTTTGCGGCTCCGCATTTCTGTAGATAGGTATAAAAATAAATTTCAAATCAGCACATATTTCATACATCGCATAAAACACATCTTTGAAAGACTTCCACACTTCAAATGCATTACATTTCACTTACTTTTACTGATAAAATAACTAAGCAAAATTTTATTACGATTTTCCAATTTAATGTATTAAAGTAAACAGATCACTTAAAAGTCACCTTTATAAACATCAATATATTTGAGTGCCTTTTGACAAGAACATAACTATTTCACGATTTTTTTTTGCTTAGGTTATGCTGCGCATATCAGTGAGCGAAATAATTTTAGCCACTCATAAGTAATAGCACATTACATTCAATACTTTCACATAATACGTATATTATTGATGTAATTTGAAGGATATAAAGTTGTTCATGAGTCAGTATTGAACAGATTTTGTAAGCAAAAGTGCATTGCTAATCACTAGTGAGTTACGTGTGCGCAACTTAGAATATACCTATAGAAGGTGCGCAAAGATGTTGATTGACACGGTTCTTGAATAGTTGTGGGTTGTAATTAGGTAGAAACAGATGTCCTGGGAGTGGGTTCCACAGTGCTGCAGTACACCAGCCAAAGGAGGCCTTGTAAAGCGACATTTCCAGTTGTACAACGAACGGGTGCGCGACTGTCTGACAGGCGTTGCTAGGGGTGGGATGATGCGCGCCAAATCCTGGGAATATCTGCCGTGAAAATATTTGTTAAACAGGGGTATCACGGCCACTTGTCTGCGGTGTTCCAGACTATCCAGACTCCGGGTCAACTCCAGATCGCCGACGAGACGCACAGCTCTCCTCAGAATGGAAGCCAGCAGCTTTAGGATGTGCTTAGGTGCGGCACTCCAGATGTGTCCTATTGTGCTTTGTAGAGCAAAAATAGCAGCTGCGGTGTATACAGTTTCTTATTGCGAAATAGTGCTCCAAAATTCTGCGAGGCTGATTTTGCGAGACACTCAGCAGTCCGAATGACGAGGATGACGGAATGGTCGATCTTGCCATAATGATATCAGGGCCCGCAGTATTGGCTTTCTTGGTAAACGTGGCTGTTTGTTTTTGCTGCATTGAACTCGACCAAACTCTTGTCGCCCCAGGTTGAAACTTTCTCCACAGACAAAGGTACTGTCATCTGCAAAACTGTAAACAAGATTATTGATTTCGGTAAGCAGGTCATTAATATAGATTAGGAACAGAGCTGGTGAAAGTATTGCACCTTGAGGCACTCCCGCATTAATCGTGGATGTGTCTAAGATGTGTTCATCAACTGGAACATGCAGAGATCGGTTCTTAAGGAAACTGGCAAGCCAGCTGCAGAGAGACGCTGACAGTCTGAAGAACGGCAGTTTGTTAAGCAATCTGTCATGCTAAACCAAACCCTGCCAAATGCCTTCGAAATATCCAACGCAATCGCTCGAGATTCTTCGTAGTTCTCAATTGCCCTACTTCACATATGAGTGACATAGGCCAATATATGTCCTCTCGATCTCTGTTTGCGCAAGTCGTATTGGTTATCGCTAATTGTTCTGTTGGTCTCGAGGTACTTGAGTAGTTGCTGATTGACTACACGTTCCATGACTTTGGAGATTATTGGAAACAAAGCAATTAGGCGATAGTGTGAGGGCACTGAGGGCATGATTTTCCTGCTTTTTTAGAAGAGGTTGCACTCGAGTGACTCTCCAAGAAGATGGGTACGTCCCTTTTCGATAAGTTAGAGAATGAAGCTCTGGAAAAAAATAGGTCTTAGTTCGTTGGCGCAGCTCTATAACATGATGGCAGGTATTCCATCCGGCGCTGATGTTTTTGCATATCTAGCTCTTTGACTATGTTACTAATGTCACTGTGGTGAAACCTTACTTCTGCCATGGTAGTGGTGATGTTGGATATGATGGGGAGAGCCTTGTCATGGGAACGTTTATGGTAGAATGCGATGAAAATGTTTTGGCGAGCATGTTTGCTTTTTCCTTAGCTGTTCGTCTGTCAAAGGTGGGAGAGACGTTTTTGTTAAGTTATTACTTACTGCCTTTGCTACCGATCAGAAATTCCTGGAGCCACTGGTTCATTGCAAGAGTTTATTCCTGGTTTTTTGATTGTGTTTGTCCTTAGTTTCGCCTATCACACATTTGCATTCGTTTCTCGCTTCAGCGGTCTGATGAGTTGTCAATTTTATTATTGATAAATATATTGGATGTATTCCAATCTAGATGAACCACTATCCAAAACATTTGTATAGCAATTACATGTTAGCTTCATACCCAGCATAAATTGCAACACCACTGGACCAGAGCGTTTCTGGACTATTCGATCGATAGTATAAGGAATAAGCGTTAAACCTATTCCAGAAAAATAATGACTATTTATCACGTCCCCTGTCAATATTAAATAAGAAGTGCATATTTGCAAGATTTGTTTAGGTTAAATTATATTTTTGGATCTCTTATTTCGTCCGGTATTATTGAGACCTCAGTTTTGAGCCAATGAGATTAAGCAGATTCCCAGGAAAAGTATATTGTAGTTTTTGCATAATGTAGTTAAGTTAGTCGTGTAGATTTTGCCGTTCCAATCAGTCTGTTTTGTCATCGTTATAGAAAACGTACGTGTAAAGTCCATAATATAGTGTTTGTGATTCCAGAGGCAACGAAGTTAGAATTGAGGATCGTAACGAAATTTTCATCCAGATTTCCTTGAAACTCGAAAATCTTTTCAGCGTACTTAATGGTTCAGAACAAAGAGTCGATATCAGTACACAGGATCAAATGCAGCATCTTATAAATTGTAAAAATGCATTTAGAATATGGAATAGGTTACTTTGCATTCATCAGCAGAAAAATCAAGGTTTCCAAAAAGCTGTTATGGCAATGATTTTATGAGTACTGAATGTAGGAAAGTAGAAAAATCGCAGATCATATTTCAGCTATTGATTTTTGGTGAGGCAATTAAAAAATGTAAATGAGAATATCAGCGAGAGTGCAATGTGTGCCAAAGTTGACAACAGTTCGAACTGCGTAGGACTCGGTATCATCAAACCAATAAACCTTTGAAAATCTGGCCGCAAGATTGATAAAGAAAAGACTCGAATGATGATACAGAAATATCTCGGCTTGCACGGCAATAAATGCTTTGTAAGGTAAATTAGAAGCTACAAGTGTCCAGAAAAAGCCGAATATAATGGAGCTGAAGAGAATGTCAAGCTGCAACTATTGTTAGCAAAAAGCATAAGAATTCTGAATGGACTTACGCCTTTGGAACTAGCGTTCATATAATCGGTGACAGAGGTTGGATGAAAGAATCGAGGAAGATTGACAAACCAACATAAGTTAAAATTGCGAAAGACAAGATGCTGGCGACAACTGATGTTGGTACTGTTCAAATTCAGGCTTTTGTGAAAGGAAAATGGCTAGAGGGGGCCATGAATGACGTATGGCATGTTCCAGAGCTTAAAAGAACGTTATTTTCAGAGGGAGCAATGAGTAGATAGCAACGGAAACATGTCTTGGACCAGTAAGCGATTTGTAGATAATGAACTTTAGAATTAGATCTCCAATTGAATGTAATGTTCATGAAATTGACCTTTTCAGGATAGAAATGTCAATATAAAAACGCTTAAGATGAATACGGTCAAAAGTCTGTATATAAACAACGAGGTAAAGTTTTTCTGTGAATCCTGCTGCATCTCAAGAAAGCGAACAGACGATGAAGACTTCACGTATGAATAAGTTAGAAAGTAATGGAAATATTTCAACGAAGCAGTTAAGACACCGAGTAACGTTAAAATGACCAAAACCTTATAATGCATCAGTTAATTAAAGCGTATTATTTGAACCGAACCCTTATCAGAGTGCAGCAAGTAGTGAAGAATCTCTTGGCAAGAGGATATGCAAGAAGAAACAAATGCATAAAAATCATGCAATGCGATGGGCTTTAGTGAAGGTACCCGAAAACGCGGAACGTTTTTATGAGATGGATCTTTAAAGGTGCAGTAGGAATGACGAAGAAACTGCAGGTGTTAATGGTAAACACACAGTTACGATAATTAATAAGGCACATCTTATTTTCATATATACCTATCATATCACCAAAATTGACATATTCATTATTTTAGAAAAGGTCGGTGCGACACATGCTGTGAATTAAAAATGCACATACTATTAATAATGGGGGCTACACCAAACACAGCAATAGAAAGGATTAGTGAGATTACACTGCTAAGGGCTAAGTAAGCGCTACGCGGAACAACTGATTATTTGGAACAATATAATAACAAACTATCCTCGTTTGTCTAACAGCAAAAGCATCGGCGATGATATTACAAGCAACTACATGATTATTCATTAATAGATGCCGCTTAGAAACAATAAGCTGGCATAAAATGTATTTTTCAATTAATAGATTCCAACTAATAGGCTATTGTCGCTTTTATAAATATTTCTAATTATATGGATTCATTAAATTGCACCAGTTGCACTAGAAATACAGTCAGCAATAGTCCCTTTTTACGACATTACGTAAAAGTAAACAAAATTTTGTAATTATTTACTATCAAATAGGTATTTTGGATTTGGTTGCTTGTTTGGAGCCTACATTCCGCTGCTCTATAGGAGTGCCAGGTGAGTTGACTTTGGAGATCCTATGTCACTCGACGAGTTAAACGCCGTATTGGTGTTCTTGGTAAACGTGGCTGCTTAGGTTTTTGCTGCATTGAACCGGTGCAAATTGCTGTCGCCTCAAGTTCGAACTTTCTCCAGATCTCAATTAATTGCTGTAATCTGCTCCTGTCTGCGGTGATAATTCGCGATCGTGGCAGTCGCTGTAGAGGTTTTTCTGACCTAAATTGGAAAACAAGAGTACTGTCATCTGCAAAACTCTAAACAGAAAAATTGGTTTCGGTCAGAAGGACATTAATATAAATGAAGAACAGAGTTGGTAAATGTATTGTGCCGAGAGGAACTCCCGCATTAATGGTGAATGTGTCTGAGATGTGTCCATTAACTGCAACGTGCAGAGATCGATTTTTAAGGAAACTGGAATGGCAGCTGCAGAGTGACGCTGGCAGTTCGTTGTGCAATCCGTCATGCCAAGCTCTGTCATATGCCTTTGAGATATCCGACGCAATCGCCAGAGATTCTCCGTTGTTTTCAATTACTTTACTCCATATATGAGTGACATTGGGAAAAGCCCTTACAGAATGCTTTTATTCCTGCTTTTTTTCTTTGCGTTTTATTTTTCTAACTCAATTGTTCTCTCTGTGATTGCTTCCCACGTAATTCGTTTATTTTCCTTATTCCTTATGTCATGCTATTTTAATTGATTTTAATGGTCCTATCACTGCTTCCCAGTTAGTTAGGTATTTTTTTCTTTCGTTGATATTTTATTTTGTTTGGGACCAAATCTGTAAATATTTACCTCGGTTTGTGAGGAAATTAGTATAAGTTGAGGTTTTGCAGGCACCCTTGAGATGTTCACAAATTTCGTTGAGGAGTCTGAATTGAGCAATGATGATAAACCTTCGTCTATAAAAAAGTTAGGTTACGCAAAAAAGGAGAAAAAAAAACGAGGTAAATATTTTAGACAGCATTTAAGATTAATCACAGCTACAAAGAAAGACAGTTAACTTCACAGGCACGTGCAAAGAAGAATCAAAGTAAGGAGTAAGACAAAGAAAATATTACAGGGAAAAATTCCAGTTGAAATTTTCTATGAAATGTTTGAGGGCGTTTTTGACAATATGGTGCAATAAATTGACTCATATGCAAATCAGCAAAAAAATTTTTAGGGCAAACGAATTGAAGTATTTCATTGAAATTCTGCTACTAAGTCGTTATCATAAGTTACCCTAGGAAGACATATACTGGCAGCTAGCTACAGATGCCAGACTACTTTTAGTTTACAATGAATGACCACAAAACCGTTCAAAGAAATAAAAATATATATTTATCTGGCGGACAGCGCTTATATTGTTAACTAAAGTTGGCGCAGGTCATGCATATTTGTCAAGAGATGAGAGGATAGTGCGATATTATGATCGACATTCAGCCAAGATGTATACGCATGGAAAGCCAATAAAATTCGGGTATTAACTTTGGTATTTGCGTAGTACATCAGGTTATCTATACGGCTTTAAACCCTATTGAGGTAAAACAGATCAAGTGGAATGTCACTTGGGTGTGATAACAAACTTAATTTCTGCTATACATGCTGACCAGTAAGATAAGCATGAAGGACATAAGCACCCGGAGCTATTAGAGCAAGTCCTGTCAGCTGAGGGCATCAAATCAAATGGAGAAACAAAATGAACTGGGATTGTTAATTACCGATTTGACCAAGCGAATGGGACTTTGATTCTAAAATGGAATGCCAATAAGCCAGTCTCACTTGCCATTAATTATAGCCAATTTGAATCTTTCGGTCAAACTAAGCGTTATTCGCGTAAGGACAAAAAACAAATTAAAATCCTCATTCCTACGACGAAACTAGAATCTTCAATGATCCTCGAGAAATAAAAGCTTAATTCAGAATGGGGGTAAACAACTATTGAACATCGAAAACCACAACGATGATATGTGACTCGGCAAGTAACCCACCCTGAATTATATATAAAGAAGAACATTTCTGGAATATATGCAAAATTGGTAGCCCGAAGGGTACACCTTGTTGTTCAGAATCATGCTGCAGCGCTAAAACTAAAGATGACTTTATTGATTCTGAAACCTTTACTGACTAGTTTGAGACGTGTTTCCTTCCCCATGCACAAAGACTTAAAGAGAAAAAGTTGTTGCTGAAAGATAATCTAGCTTCACATATATACATTGACGTGAAAAAACAAAATGTGAAAAAAATTATATCTTGTTTGTGTGCTTCCCTCCTAACAGCACACACTTGTTGCAGTCTCTAGTTATGGCGTTCTTTAGACTGCCTGGCAAGGTAACGTCTTGGAAATTAAGTAATCCGTGGAACAATGCGGTTGAGAAGGAAAAATTCCCTTCTTTATTAAAATGAATTCCGTTCTATCCAAGTGAGACCAATAATAACGCTATAAAAAAATTTGTCAGTAGATTTGATGCAACTGGTGTTTATCCTCTGAATGCCTAAAGGGTTTTGAGAAAGTTGCCCAATAGAAATTCTAGAGAAGTCCAACAGTTTGTCAACGACACATTAACTGATCTCTTACGATCACATCGAGAACCTGGACGATCAAATGCCAAACTCGGACAAAGAGGAAATATATTGCAAGAAAAACCAGGAAAGAGTATGGCTTCCCAAAATTCATCAGGCGAGTCATCTATTGAAATGGTAAAATCAGGAGAGAGTGATGCACAGCAAGAAATTTTTAGCCCGAAAGAGGAGAATGCTCATCAAGAAATACAGTCACACTATTCTGATGAAAGAAATGAGAATACAGCAACGGATTTAATGAAATACGATGCATTACTAGAAGAAGGAAAATATGTCCTAATAAAATTCACTGGGAAAAATAATATCAGGAGATGAAGTGGAAGTTCAAAGATTCAGATCTTTTATTAAAAGTGGCAGACAAGATGTTGAAAATTATGTCTCTTTGTTTGAGTAATTTCAACTTTACCAAAACCAAAGAAAGAACGCATCCATCGACCTGAATTTATCTTTCCAAAGTTCCATTAAGCGTTAATGAATAATGACTTTATTGTTGACGAAAATATATTACTTTGGGTTCGAGTTTCATTTTAAATTTTAAATTTCTTTATTTTAAGTTTTGTAAATGAGGATTTTTAAAAAATAAGTTTGATTAGTTTAAGTATATTAAATAGAATATTTTATAGTCGTACTGAGCGTAATAATCAACTTTGCTCCCGATTATTAGTGATGAAAGCTACCCCAACATAGGCTGTTTAGTGCCACTTGCCATTAATTATAGATATTTTGAATCTTTGGGTCAAACCAAGCGTTATTCGCCAAAAAAAAACAAATCCCCATTCCTAGACTTATACAAGAGTTTAATTCACACATGGTCGTGCTGGATAAAGAAATACCACTTCACATAATTAGAACTCGTTGCATAAACTGACCTTTATTTACACACATGCTGGCTGCTAACATAAAGAATAGTTGGAGTTACAATGGAATCTATTGAGACTTATTTTATCAATCTATAAGAAATGCTGCTAAATGCCGTGCCATAAAACCTATTTAACTACGACAAAACTAAAATTTTCAATGATCCCGGAAAAAGAGACGGATTAATTCAGAATGGGAGACAAATAACCAGAACGATGATGTGGCGTGACTCGGCAAGTGATGTACAAACTTTGGCACCCTACATAATATATAAAGGATAAAATTTCTGGAATACATGGAAAATTTGTAGCCCGGAGGGTGCACCTTGTTGTTCAGAATCGTGCTGCAGCGCTAAAAATAAACATGCATGGCTGCATTGATTCTGAAAGCTTTACTGACTAGTTTGAGACGTGTTTCCTTCCCCATGCACGAAGACTTGAAGAGAAGAAGTTGTCGCTGGAAGATAATCTAGCTTCACATATTAACATTGATATGATAAAAAAAGAAGAAAATGATATCTTATTTGTGTACTTCCCTCCTAATAGCACGCACTTGTTGCAGGCTCTAGATGTGGCGTTCTTTAGACTGTCTGGCAAGCTATTTTAACGTGTTGGAAATTAAGTAATCCACGGAACAATGCAGTTAAGAAGGAAAAATTCCCTTCTTTATTAAAACCACCTTCGGGAAAAATTTATTCCGTCCTATCCAAGCGAGACCAAGAATAACGCTATAAAAAAATTTAGTCAGGGGATTTGATGCAACTGATTTTATCCTCCGAATGCCCAAAGGGTTTTGGGAAAGTTGCGCAACGGAAATCCTAGAGAAGTCCAACAGTTTGTCAATGGCACATTAACTGATCTCTTACGATCACACCGAAAAGCTGGCCGGTCAATGCCAGACTCAGACAAGAACGAAATATACTGCAAGAAAAACCAGGAAAGTGTATGGCTTCCCAAAGTACATCAGGCGAGTCATGTATTGAAATGGTAGAATCAGGAGAGAGTGATGGACAGCAAGTCCAAAAGAAGAGCATGCTCAGTAACAAATACAGCCAAACTGTTCTGATGGAAGAAATGAGGACACCGCATCGGAATTAATGAAATACGAGGCATTGCTAGAAGAAGGAAAATATGTCCTGATAAAATTCACTGGGAAAAATAAAATCAGGAGATGAAGTGGAAGTTCAAAGATTCAGATCTTTTATTAAGGAGGGCATTCAGAGCTGTTGAAAATTATGTCTCTTTGGTTTAGTAATTTCAACTTTACCAAAACCAAAGAAAGAACGCATCCATCGACCTGAATTTATCTTTCCAAAGTTTATTCGTGTTAATGAATACTGACCTTATTGTTGACGAAAATATATTATTTTGGGTTCGAGTTTCATTTTTAATTTTAAATTCCTTTATTTTAAATTTTATAAATAAAGATTTTTGAAAAACAAGTTTGATTTGAGTTTAAATATATTCAATTCAATATTTTATAGTCGTAAAGGTAATGATCAAATGTGCTCCCGATTATTAGTGGTCAAAGTTACCTCAACATACGTTGTTTAGTCTCACTTGCCATTTATTATAGGCATTTTGAATCTTTAGATCAAACCAGGCGTTATTCGCGTAAAGACAAAAAGAACAAATTCAAATCCGTATTGTAAGCTTGTGCAAGAGTTTAATTCACATATGGACGTGCTGGATAAGAAATACCACTTTACAGAATTAGAATTCTGCAAAAATGGTGGTGGCCATTATTTACACAAATGTTAGATATAGAGATTGTAAATACTTCACCAGATTGCCAATCCTAACGAAAAGAATCCTCATTTGGCTATTCGCCGGAAAATTGTGATAGCTGCTCTTTCCAAAAGAATGCCTTCAGCCCCAAAAGAATCAAATCCGCAGAAGTCTAGAAGAATGAGTGTTGATGCAAGATTCGGTCAAATTGGTCATTTTGTTGTTCCAATAAACTCCCAACGAAGATGTACTTTCTATGGAAGAAGAACTACCAGAATTTATTGCAAATTTAAGTTACCACTACACGATGTATGTTTTGTTTTGTTCCATACAGAATAGTGTGTTTAGCATAGATTTGAAAGTACGTATTTTTTAGTGGTCTTGAATATATTTTACGTGTTCAATCATGCATTGTCCTGAAAATAGAACCGTGCTTTTCTGAGAAGCGGCTCGTGTGAATATGTTTTCAATAAAACATTAGTAGTCTATTATAACTAAGAGTTTCATTTTCTCTTTAATATTCAGTTATGACTAGTAATGGGCTGATTTTGCAAAACTAACTAAGCAATTTTTAGTTGTGACATTATCACAGCCGGTGATCGAAACTAGCGTCCTTCAGCCCTATATAAAAGAATGTTTGATATTTTAATTGAAATTAATTATAATAATCAATTGATACTTCCTCAGAAAGTTACATCATTAAACATAATAATGTATTCAAATTTATTTTAATTTCGAGGAATCCTTAACAATAAATTGCATGGTCATATCAGATAGTATTTCCATTATCATAACACCTTACTAACGGTAATCGTTGATATATCATAACAGAAAATCCATACTAATAAATATAAGATGGAAGCATATATAAAGGTAGGTATTCCCGGATTTATTCGTAAAATGATAAATTTTAATTTGCATTAACTTATACTATTGACAATTTAAGTGCTTAAAATTAAAAACTATATTTTTAGCTACTTACCCAATGGGATCCATTTTTCCTTAACAACCTTGGGGCTTCTTAGCACATAGCACTTAACCTGTACGGTATACACTAACGTTCCCTGAAACAAACGTCATGATATAACAAATCAGTTCTATAAATTAACATACTAAGTATCAATTTGCTTTATCTTTTTTATCAATCGTCCTTATAGCGTATTACATGCGTAGAACGGCACCTACTGTCTATTGATCCGTTCCGATAAAAAAATATTGCAAAACAAACAGTAGTGGCTTATCTTTAATACTTGTATCATTATGGCATCCTTCATCCTCATCAATCGGACTGCTGGGTGTCTCTATATGCACTGTTGCAATAAAACGGTTCAAGTTGTGAAATTTCTGTAGAATGTAAAAAGGATATATCATGTAGATGTTGATGTAGGTATATATCCATTAAAATTATATTGAAAAGATAAACGAAAATCAATTATATAGGTGTGCTAATTCGAATTAAATTAATTCAAAAACATCTTGTTTCATAAAATGAAACAGTTCTGCAACAAAACCTACAATTCCATGGTACATGACACAATATATTACAGTCAAATAGGTACTCCGTAACCCTGCGTTAGTGCGGTGGGATGTGGGACAACCCAACTGAGTATAACTTGTGATATTTTTTCTACAACTATCTCTGAAAATGAAATCTTTCACACGACAACCTCTCACTTTACCTAGAATTTTGACAGATCTATCACAGATTTGACTTTAGTAATTTAAACGGGTATCTCCCAAGATATACGCTCCTGTGAGGGGCACCTCTTGAATTGGGTTTGATGATTAGGATATCGGTACAATAATCAAGCCACGTCTATGTCGACTGCAACAAGATTAAAGTGGAATAGGTGAGAGACAAAATCTTGACTATTTATATATTAAAATCTTCTGACCATTGTAACTTTAAGGTTCATAATTGCCTTCGCTGTTCGCTCGCGTTGTTTATAATTTATTTTGAATGTTTACATAATATTTTCCAAGTTCAAGTTCAAACTTGGGACCGGATAATAATTAATTAGTACTTTAAATGTTTTTAGTAGTTCACAGTATTCTAGTAGAAGCATACCGCTAAGTAAAACCAACTTCATCTCACGTGAAATGCAGCTCTTTATTTTTTGTTGTCTATATCGGTGTGCCTCTTGCACAATTTTTGATATGAGATATTCATCAAAATATAGCAGAAAAAATATATAGGATTTTGTGCTGTCTTTGTTTCTGAGGCTGGCGGTCTGGGCACACAATCTGTATTCACAGAAAACTCGGGAGGATTATCTGTCTTTCTGTTGCAAGTTTTGAAAATAACTGTCTCAGCGGAATTAGGTCCTCTTCGTCAAATTCATCTTATTGTCTATGTCTGATTTCACAGTTTTATTGAAGTATCCCGCGACATAAATGGTTTACTTCACTAACGTTTTCATCACCTGATT
This sequence comes from Pissodes strobi, assembly GCA_016904865.1. Taxonomy (NCBI): domain Eukaryota; kingdom Metazoa; phylum Arthropoda; class Insecta; order Coleoptera; family Curculionidae; genus Pissodes; species Pissodes strobi. The sequence goes on from MU186885.1 coordinate 69,847, forward strand.
TATAATTGTTCTCTTTGTGTCTTCTTCATGATCTTCAGCAATTCCTATATATACATCGAGATAAACAGATTGTTTAAAAATATATGGAGACAGTTGATTGGCATGGAGGAACTATTGACGTTGATGATATTGATGATGATAATGAGGTAAATTATGAACGTAAACTCGAAGAAAAATCATCAGCAAAAATTTCAAAGATCATGATAATGATAGAAGCGATGTAGATATAGCTTCTGTCAATCTTTCCGTATCAATTTTCTTCATTAGTGTTTGTTAGTTTGCGTAATGTTTCTGCTCTTATTTTCATGTTTTTGTCTGCATTTATCGTATGCATTTAATTTTGAATAATGATTTGTTTGACTTTTTAAGCTTCCTTATTTTGATTAAATATTTCCAATATTTTCATATGTTTTTAATATTTCCAAATTTTCTTGACATATCTCCGGAAATATTCCGAAAGAATAAATTTACCAGAAATTTAAGAAACCCTATTCAGAATTGCTGTTTGGTAATATCAAAGTGCTGCCAGAAAATCATAATCGAAGCCATATTACGTGGTCTATAAGGTACCTCCGTTTGTTTGTTCGTGAAATAAATGCTCATTCTTCCTGCTCTAGATTCTCTAGTCTGTCGGATGAAATTTTACGCAAGTAACTGAACTCTTATCATCACTACTAATTTTTCTATGAAGACAGTTTTCCGATATTTTCTGTCAATTAAAGATCTAGTATTGAAATGTCCCATGAAAACATAGACATTCCTATCCAAAACAACACAGAAACAGGAAAATAGAAAGAAAATATTAGAGAAGATAAATAAGGGAGGCGTTATTTCGATCGTCTTTTAGTACGTATCGCAACTGCCGATCTGAATTGTCTTTATCAGCCTTTCTAAAATTGTTCTAAAATATTTTAGTACAATCTTATCATAAAAAAATTAGTCTCCATGAGACCGGGACTATTTTATTCCTATCTTTGGATAAACTGTCAAAAATCGGATCAATAAATTTGCAGGAAAAATATGTGATTTAAAAGTCCGAGATTAGTGCTTCAAATTGAAAGTTTCACATTTTCAATAATCTAAATAAAAACTCGATATGGTGGACTAAAGTTATTTTCAGGGCGAAAAAATAAATTCGTTTTAATTGAACTCAGGATTTTGTCAGAGTTTAATCAAAATACATACGGGAGCTCTAACGACAGGCATATTCTCTTAGCTAGTTTCATGTCTGCTATTATTATTGGTACCTCTATTTTTTCTAATGTAGACACTACCCATCAACATGTTCAAGACAAAGGTGATAATAATTGGTCACGGTTTTCTATAAATAGAATGCAGTTTTATAGCATCTTCCGAACATATGTTACAAACCGCTCAACATATTTTTCCAGCAATTCTCGTCAATTAAATATCACTCATATTTCAATTTAATTTCATCAATTTTGCACATGTTATTCTAAACATATCTGTATTGCAAGGTCACGCAGTCTTAGATCTGGCGATAATGTAACAATTCGAGGGGAATTTTTATCTTTTTCAAATTTCGCGAAATTCTTCGGCGCTTCGTTAACCTTCGACCAGAGAATAAATGAATTATCGCAAGTAGTATTTCGAAAATCGTCTCGTGATATACATTTTTTTAATTTGTTTATATGAACCACATATTTGCGTATAAGTCAGGAACTAAGTTTGATCTAACTAGAAATAATGAGCATAGGCTCGAAATTAATTAAGAATACACACGATTTATTTTTGTTAGTTGTATATTGTTGACTTCTATCGATAACCATAAGACAAAAATGTTCTACAAGGAACTTCCTTTTTTCTAGATATCGATAAGACAAAAACTAGAGTTCGTTTCAAAATTGGAGAAAGTAATAAAACATGGGAGAAGACGAGAAAGGTAAAATTTTACAACCCTGTTTCGGCTATTGGTATTGCTTTTCATTTCATACAAACATTATTGCTCACACACCTGACTATAATAATAATCTTTCCATTCGAGGGTCAATGACTTAAGAAAAACAGACCAGTATTTAATTGCCATCTGGTAAGTAGTAAACGTGCTGTCCATAAATGAAAATTATTATTATTATTATAAATCTATTTAAAGTTCAAAATCAACCCCTATTTCTCTCAGTAAATTTGTTCTGGTCAAAACCTCAATTCGGCTAAAAGTAGTTCTAACTAGTAAGCATGAGTTTATGGAAGACCGTTTACTAGTATTGAGGTTAAAGAAATCTGGCGATTAACATGACCGCAGATGTTTTTGAGAAATATTTTGAGTAGATGCTGGATCTTATTCCTCCTGAGTCAGTTATCGCTAGTTACCATTCCAAGACACTAGAAAAATACCAACTTCTCCATGAAGAAAAAGCGATGTTATAGATGGTTTTCTTCAAAAGGAATACCATATTGTCACGATATGCTTGCGTTTTGGAGTTGAGTTTATGTAGCTCAGTTTAGGGATCGATCTACGTCAGGTGAGAAGAGATGATAAATAAGGCTGCTCAGTTAAAAACGATAAAAATGTCTATTGGTCGAAGCCTTAACTAATTTACACTTTACTTTATTATGACAATGCGCATGTCTTTTCGGTTAGAATTGTCTCTAAAAGTCTAATGTTATAAAAGACACTTTACCGAATGCTTCCTCAAAATCTGTTTAAACAATATCTATTTTACTAAATGAAACACTTTGTATTCCATGCAAAATTTTAATCCAAAAAGGACTTCCTCCTATATAAGCGTAACAGGGCGCTTCCGGCCTAGGCCATCACCAGTGTTACTTGTCATTGTACCTGAAGAAACATATCAACGAAGAGAAAACGTTGATATATTTCTTCAGGTCTAATGACAAGTAACACTGATGATGGCCTAGGCCGAAAGCGCTCTGTTATGCTTATATAGGAAGTTCCTTTTGGATTCAAATTTTGCATGGAATACAAAGTATTTAATTTAGTATGATTTATACATGCACACAGCCACTACTCTTCACTCAATATCTATTTCGCCACGCTGCTGGTGCTGATTCAAAATATCTGGAATATTCTGAAATGAAAATGAAATGAAATTTATTGTTAATAGCTACATAGCTAACAAATATACAAATAAGGAGTATTAAAACATACAAAAACAAAGAACACTGATAACGCAAAAAGAACAAACCGCAAATCAACAAAGGTTAAACAGCCCACAGTTTCCTTAACATATTGTTTGAGACATTTTTTAAATCTAGCTAGTGTATCACACTTTTTTATTCCATCAGGTAATTCATTATACTTTTTAAGACCATTATAGAAAACACTATTCTGACTGAAATTAGATGGTACAGTTCTAATGTAAAAATTGTTAACATTTCTGGTGGAATAGTGATGAATATGCCTTACAAAAGTAAAACCTTCCAACAGATGTCTAGGCAATAGCCCTTTTATCATTTTAAAAATAAAGATTATGGTATTAAATATAATTGTCTGATTTACACTCAATAAGTTTACAGATTCTAACATACTCCTAATCCTTGTATACATATTGCACTTTAAGATATATCTTAAAGCTTGATTTTGGCGCTTTTGTAAAATATCTATATCTAACTTTTTCATTAAAAATAATATAGTAGAACAAAAATTTAGGTGTGGCTGTATAACAGTTTTGTATATGGTAAGCTTTGTCCAGTCACTTAAGTCGTTACTAATTCTACCTAGTAAATTAATTTTTTTAGAAATCTTTTTTGTGATGTACTTCGCATGACAACCGAACTCCAAACCATCGTCTGTCATCACATCCAAATATCTGATCTTCCCAACTCTTTCCAATACAATATCGTTAATTTTCAGATCGGATATATTGTCCGAATTTATATTGTTAAATTTACTCTTAATGACCATAATTTAGTTTTGTTAGTATTTATTTGCAACCTATTGTTATTTAGCCATATATCCAGTTCTTGCAGATCTTGATTTATTAGTTGTATTATTTCTTGCACATTATTTCCCACCACATAAATTAATGTCTCGTCTGCAAACAACTGAATATTACAATTTTTTATACTACCAACAATATCATTGAGGTACAAGATAAACAAATTCGGTCCCAGAACGGTCCCCTGTGGCACACCATAAGTATTTTCTTTTAACGAGGATAAACAGTTATTAAATTTCGTGATCTGTGACGGGTTGGACAAGTATTCCCTAAACCACTTGATCACCACTGGCCCAAAACCAAGTACTGCCATTTTTAACACCAACATCTCCCTATCTGTTGACTCAAATGCTCTCCTGAAGTATACAAACACTACCCCAATAATATGTTTATTGTCTAGCGCTTCTTTCCAATTCACTAGAAGAGTTTGCAAAGCACTTTCACAGGAGTTATTCATACGAAATCCTGCTTGAAACTTACTTAGAAAGTTATTACTCTCCATATATTGAACTAATTGCTCATTAACCACTAACTCCAATAATTTTTCATAGACCGGTACCATGTTTATAGGTCGAACCTCTTCACATAGATTTGTATGGTTTTTTTTTTCAATTGGATTTATAATACTTGTTTTCCAGCTATTAGGAAAAGATCCATTTTCAAGACTCAAATTAATTAAATTAAGAAACTTGTCACCAATACTATACTTTCAAATGCTAGTTTTAAAATGTTTGTGTTAATACCATCAACACTACTTCTTTTATTACCAATTGATAACACTAGTTTAGGGTTTTATTCATTTGTTGGAAGATGACTTATACTTTCCAGAAAATATGTATTAAAATTCTCACTTATTAATCTATTGTCATTTACTAATTCATTATTAAATACTACTCCATTTGTTATGGTCCTTACACTATGTACATTGATAAGTTGTTTGAGCGTCTTCCACATTTACTTTTGGTTCATTTTTAACCGCATCTATCTTCTCAGTATAATATTTCTTCTTCTGGAGTCTCACAGAGTTAACCATTTCATTTCTTTTTTCCTTAAAATTTGTCCAGTCCAAGGGATTGCCAGTTATTACTGCTTTTCCATACAATCTATCTCTCTCCTCCATTGTTTGGCCTATCTCTCCGGTCTACCACAATTTGCTGCCCCATGTTTTAGTCACTGAAATTTCTTCCAAAGGTACATATTTATTTAATGTTTGTATTGTACCATATTATATAAGCTTCTCAGCCAAGTCATGTATGTTAGTAGAATCAGGAAGCCATTCAATATCCATCAATTCTAGTTGGAAATTGATATCATTAAAGTTTCTGAAATTTCTAATTATTTTTTTCTCTGTTATATTTGAGTCCTTGAGATTTAGATCAACTGTAATGAGAACATGGTCGGTTATTTTAGGAGTTAAATGTGTTTCGTATTTGAGTTGTCTATCATTAGTTATTATAAGATCAATAATGGAGGAGAAATCTTTTGATATTCTTGTAAATTGGTCAACTATTTGGTGCAAACCATGATTTCTTACAATTTCATTTAATTTCCCTGAATAAAATGTATTTTTGGCCACATTAATGTTAAAATCGCCCACAATAATTAGTTTACTTGTTTTATTCATTGAATTTTCCAAAAGTTCACCAAGTCGCTCCAAAAAGATGGAGTCACTAGAGCTTGGTGAATGATAAAAATTATATATGTAGAACTTCCCATCCCTGGCTAAAATTTCCACCCCTGCAATCCACATATTCTTATCAAATGATTGATTAAGAATTTCTTTAAATCTAATATTACTTTTAATATATATTAACACACCCCCTGTATGTGTGTGAAAGAGTACAAACCTCCCTGTACCCCTTTATGGTCAACTCACTTGTAATAATATCCTCAGTAACATGGGTTTCTGAAAGACAAATGATTGATGGCTTAATTTCACATACTATCCAGTTTAATTGATACTTGTGGGCAAGAAATCCAGAGATATTTGCGTACAATATTTTTGAGTTTATTAGTTGCTATTTTGAATTTTCATTACTGTGGATATCAGGGTAATATTTAAGTTGCAACTGATTGTTTATAATCAATATTAGTAATTTTCAATACATCTACCGCATGCTTGCAGTTAGTACAGATCATCTCTAAAGACGTACACTTAATTTTCTTATGATTTCCAGCACAATTTGAACATATTTGAGTGTCACTTTTACAATCTTTGGCCATATGCCCAAATTTACAACATCTAAAACACTGTATTACGTTGATGTAGTCCCTGAAATAGCACTTTCTCCATTCTATATAGAGAGCCTCTTTATGTTTAATTTCTTTGTATGTATTGTGGTCCAACTCAAGTATCACATTTGTCTTTTTGGCCTTTGTCTCATAGGTTTTTATAATTTTTACCATTAGTTTGTCTGTATCTGTTTTTATTGCATTCTGCCCCACAATTTTCTCGATCATGTAACTTTCATAAGTTACTATTTTTTTATCCATATTGAAGACTGTTATTTTAGGATTTTTCTTATCTGGAATTTTTACCTCATAATCCTTGCCTAATTTTTCTTTAACGTTTCTGCAAACACTATGAATGTCTTCCTGAGGTATACAACTAATAGCAACACCACCGTTTCTTACATATTTTAATCTCGATACTCAAGCTCCCAACGAAGTTGGATCAATTTTTTGTTCCAGTATTTGTTTGGTAACTGCACTATCTGCTACTCCTCGATTTTACTACAAGAACTTCTTGCCTGTTCACAATTGCCTGGCAATAACTATTCGAATACCCATTTCCAGCAATTTGCATCTTTAAACCATCAATCTCCTTCTTCAGCATTTTGATAATTTCAGTTTTATCCTCAACAATTATATTTTTGCTATCTATTATCTCCCTAAGAAGCTTCTGGGTTCCTCCGGAGAGAGATATCGAACAGTGGAACAACATTATACGAGATGTCATTAGCTGCATTACTTTTACTTCTGAGGTAGTGAGTTTTCTACAAGATTTGCATTGTGGCTTTCCACATCCATCACATTTAAAGATTACTGTCTCCCTTTCGGCTTTTTTGCAGGTTTCACACTCCATTTTAGGTTATTTATATTTTTGGTTCATTTTTGGAACTATTTTTTAGAAATTATTTTTGTAGTGTCAACTATAGGTGTTAAGATAATCAACAAGAACACTCTTTGCAATTTATTTATAATATGCTGATCTAATGATATACTATGTTCTACACTGTTTTATAAATAATGGATTGAATAATCAGAAACCTTGGCAGGCATGATGTATATCAGATTAATCGCCTTTTTTTAAAGTTGGACAAATTTGTGCTTTCTTCCAATGAGTTGGAAACGTTAGGGTTCGCAGGCTTAAGTTGAATAATAACTTTAAAGAATAAGAAAACATCAACATAACCCTTATAAGTGATTCATATTATCTGGACCAATGGCCTCAGCCTCTTCTAAGCTCCTTATTGCTCCTATTAACTAATCCCTTCCTATTTACTATTACCTACGTTTGGAGCATTTATTTTTTCAAAAACGTTATGGTTATCACCTGTGGGTGATGTACTACCAAACTAATTTGCCAAAAGCGTTACTTATATTTTCTCCATTGCTATATTCTACATTATTTAAAAACACTTTATTACGTATGAGCGTTGAGCTTTATTCCTATTTATATAAGATTAAGATTAAGAAACTCCATAAATTAACACCAATATCACGTTAGATTAATTGTACATGGGTTTGTTTGGCGGTCCTCAAATATCTCTTTAATTCAGATCTTTTGAAGTGTGAAAGGGTTTCGAGATTCTTATTCTTTTTTTACTTTTTCTCCAGATTTAAGCTTGTTTTAGTTTTGCTTATACTGTAATAAAATAGTATTTTTAGTAGGAATGTTTTGGGGTAGTTCTGATTTTCTCCACTTTTTATGTTTTTTGGGGTGCCGACAAACTTGTTTATAGCTCGAAAACCATCAATTTTTCGGAAAATCACTTCTATTCAAAATAATGATTCATTAAATTTTCTTCAAATTTAATGGTTTATGTCTTTTTCCCCGACGACGAACCGTTCGGGCTCAAGCGCTAGTTGAAAAGTGGCGAGTTATTGTCAAATAACATCTTCATCGCTTTATTATTATGTTATCAGATTATTTCAGCCGTTTTCTCTTATAAGGTCCTGTCTGAGGTTTCTTGATGGCGGAACGTCCTATAAAGAGGATCGGGTTCTATCATAAACAGCATCGAAGATTGAGCTAGAAAATCAGAGAATTCGTGAAATAAGTAAGTAACTTATGATTTTGCTGTTAGACACACCTTCCACATTGTGGGAGCGTTCTTCTTCAGACAGTTCTTGGTCACTTTCTTAGGCCCCTTCTCGTCTATCTCAACGCTGTCATCTGGGGGCTCGACGTTTCCACACAAGCGGTTGCATGTTGTGCATATTGGAAAGCAATAAATACCTGTCTTCATGCATTCACAATTTCGCTGGCAGCTTTTGTTGTATTTACAAGAATTGCACTGAAGTATTGAGTCCGGTGCTTGTTTTGGACGTGGTTGCAACGGGAAAAGACCACTCTTTATTTTTTTCCACCCCCACTGTTCGGATATCTTTGTTTTCCTTTAAATATGATTTGTCCAGATAACCACTGCTGAACCTGAAAGTACTCTCAGTGAATATTCTCGTGCAGCAGTGCCAGTGGCAGGTAATAATGTTGGGTTTGCTGATGTAAGATGATGATATATAATGTCTGTATCTCAAATTGTTTAAACTAGTCTGTCTTAGTTTCTCATACAAAGCCATTATAAACATGTTGCCTGCTTGGGCAATTTCGTTCTGGAAAGCCTCAATAACTGGTACCGAGTCATTGTTCACTTGCAGGACTTTGAAAAATTTCAATTTACCCTGATTAAATAGAGCGACAGTGGTGTCACAACATCTCATCACGTGCAGGAATAATATATCGTCTGATAGGGTGTTGTCTGATAGGTGAGAATCGTAGATGGTTTGATACACGTTTCCTTTTCCCGGTTTCATAAAAGAAGCATTTCTTATATAAGGACTTGCAACACGTTTTTCTTATTAAAGTTAAAAGGTAAGCAAGTAAAGATTTTAATTACAAATAAACCTAACACTGGAGAGTCGCATTTGCAATACCCGGCTCCGGGAGTGGAGTTCAAGAGCGCCACCAGTTCTTACCAACTAAACTGGAAAAGCTATGCTGGTGTTGTACGGGGTTGTTAGGCACCCTTATCAAACAAAGAAACTCAATCTTAACTTCACAAGAAAACACAATCTAAATTTACGGATCAATTTATTGGCTTCTAGGTTTCTTTTTTCAACAGCAATAATCTTATATTGAAATTTTTGCAATTTAAAGGCGACAAGAATTTTATTTAGGAGAATATTTTAGAAGAAGTTTATGAAATTATTGAATCTAACAGGCGAAGGAATGTCAAAGACTATTAAGTAATTAATAATAATGGTACAATATGATGATTGTACTGAGACCAATTCTGTTGTTAACCCGGTACTGTATGTCTTACACCTAAACGCTCTAAACACTACAATCCGAAGTGATATCATTTTGGTTTACCTAAGCTAATTGCATATAAGTATGCGTCCGCTAGTAGCTGCACCAATTATAAATGTAGCGATAATAATATCAATTGATAAAAGGCCACATTAATTATATTAATCGACCAGATAAACAAATGAATAAATGAAATCAATCTAACTTAAAGTTTGGCCGACAAGATTAGATTTATATTTAAATATTAAACGAAAAAAAAAATCGATTATCAATTGACCAGAAAAATAAATGAATGAATAAACTTAAGCTATCTTAAAGCTTGGCCAGCAAGTCTAAATTTATATTTAAATATTAAAAACGATTATTAATCGGCAGGAAAAATATCAATCAAATATATATCAATAGCAATTTTTACATTAGAACCTAGTCAACGATACCCTATTAGATCCGGTTCGTCAAGCAGTTGTGGAGGTATGAAGTACCTCTGGTGGAGGCGCCGGGCACCTGTAGCAAAATCCAGGTACTGCAATGGCACTCGATAGCCCCCATGGTAAAAGTGGCAGTGGCGTGACTCGGTAGTAAACTGCAGTGGGATAGACCGGTGATAAAACACCAGCCAATATTAATTAGACGAAGCCCCTTACTTCAATGAAAAAAACTATGGCCCCCCTTGCATAAATATATTTTCTTTATTAAACAAATACCCCAAAAATTATCAATGGATTTTCAATGACCATCAGCAAATAAAAGAAATAAAAAAGGTACAAACAACTTGAATATAAAAAAGAAATAGGTATGAATCACCCCTAAATAATATAAACTTCCCCATGTGATTAAAACTAAAGTCACATTAAAACAAAAATTCAGATATGATAAAAGGAAATAGGTAAAATATCTCATGGAATGTAATGCAAATGGTAGTCCATGAAAAAATAAAGGTTAACACAGATAAGGCAATTAAATCGTTACATTAGATCAAGAAAAAAACTTTAGCAATAATTACCTCTCTTGAGTCGGAGGGTGGCTGGGGAATCAACGACCTCGATCTGGTAAGATGAGCTCGGAAAGCCTCCAGAAATAATGGAAAATACCCCTTAGCGTTATGGCGTCCATGTGTTTCACAAGCAATAAAAAAAAATAATTCCAGAAAAAGCTTAACTAGTGCAGTACGAATATCCCAATAACTTGGTAGTGTCGAGTACTGATTAGGGACTCACTCCCAGATCCCCTAGAAGGGTAGTATTGACACAATACAGAAAGTTGAGTCCACTATGACTGCACTAAAGCAAAATGCTTCTTATAATACCGATGGGTATTTCTAGAAGAATCCTCTATCCGTTTCAGTCAATTTGCCTTCAACGAAATTAGAGAAAAAAACATCGAATCAGGAAGAAAAAATTGTAAGGCCGAGAAATGCCTAACGATTCGATACGAGGAATAATTCGAAGATAATAAACGACTTAGTTCTCGTTTATTATGGTTGTAAAACGACGACAGAAGACACAATTAATGTGCTAAAATTAAATTTTTCAAGAAATACTAGGAAATATTCCTAAACGAAATAATAAACCTTTAAAAATCCAAATCGAAAGCAAAATTATGGGAAGATCGCCCATTCCTACTACTCGGAACTACCAACCGAATATTACAAAAATTGCAGTCTGCCTCGTGGAAAGATAAATATGAGATTCCCAAGCAAATCAGAGGTCCCAAAAAGTTATCAGAAGTTATCAGCCGGTGATTTGAATTAAAGTGAATCAGGGGTCCCAAAAAGTTATGAAATGTTTAAACCGATAGTAGAAAATGGATTTGACGGATCCAATGAGGCTTTACAGTAGGCTTTATTAACCCAGTTCTTAAAAATATAGAACGGCCAGCAAACATAATTAATGTAATATAAATTAAGTAAAGTTATATTAATAACATAATATCCTATTTTAGTGGTTTGATCAAACCTAAGCGTTCGGTGGCTCGCTTATCAACTAAAATAAATATAGTCCCAAGTGCTTGAAGGCAACATAAGAGAAAGGGATGATCAAAACAGCTACTCAAGGTCATAAGTGTTATAAAAGCTAGTACAAATATATCATTATATAGAATAAAATTAATGTACATTAATAAATGCGGCAACCTTAAGCATATTGACAACAAACAAAATTTAGAATTAATTAACCGAAGAGGTCAGTACTCAATAATTCTTACCGCAAAATATAGCATCTTTTGTTGCTAAATGCAGCATATAAAATGAACTTTAAAATCTTTTACACTGACCAAATCAGACAGTTACAGACTACACAGGCCAATCAAAATCAACAAAAAGTCGATATCTTCTCCCACCACTGTTACGTCTTGATTTGAAGGAGCCAACTTAAGTGCTGTTGTGATTATTAGGATATCAGCATCCTCCACTGTTTGCTCTGACTCAAAGTTTGCTTCGTTCAACCTTTTTATAAGTACAAATAAAAACCGGCTCTTATTTATGCAATTTGCAAGAAAACTCTCCCGCGGTGGGAACCATCGATTCAGTAAATGATATTGCCGCAGAATGTTTCCTTTGCGCTCTTCTCGATTGCTCTATTCGCTTTGTGCTTTCACTAGCTTGATCGAGGTAGCCAGCGAAAATGGCCACGGCATTCCATTTGTAATTTGACTTTACAAACATAACTACTGCAGATTTCTGCAAATGTCTGGCCATGGTGCCATTTGCGGTTTAGAACCGTAGCAATTACAAAACCATTTAGGAAGGCCGAAAGAAAATTAATAAAATTTAAAGACATACATGTTTGCCCAAAGTTTAAATACAATGTGATTTTGAAAATTCTTTTTTTTGGACTGGAGATGGTAGTCTGCATTGTGTTTAGTAATTTAAAACTTGGAGGAATTCATTAAATGAGATTTTAAAAATAAAATATAGTCTTGGAGTGAAAAAGGTGAATTTTTGAGGAGACAAATAAAATACCACAATTTTCAACTAGCGCTTGAGCCCAAACGGCTCATCCTGCAAAAAAAAAAAAGAATGTAATTAATAGAAAATTTTATGTACTTTCATTCTAAAGAGAGGTTTTTTTCCGAAAAATTTATGGTTTTCGCGTTATAAGCATTTTTTACATTATTTTGCATTTCTTTTCAATATCACGTCACGAAATTTTATTAGCAAACCTCTGATTCTGACTCAGCACCCCAGAAAACATGAAGAATGGAGAAAATCAAAACTACTCCAAAACTTTTTCGCGAGGAGCCCTTAGGTGCAGTAATTTATTGTATTATTATGAAACCATGTGGGATATGGTTTGTATTGGTTTACTTTTAAGAATGCATAAATTAAAACTTTCATAAATTCTTTTATAAGGATGTGTAACCGCTTCATTGACACTGGTTGTGTAAAAAGGCATTTTAACACTGAATAAAATATATGCCAGTGATGATAACGTTGCAAAATTGTATTAAAATTAAACGATATTTGTTCTT
>MU186886.1:0-36318 GCA_016904865.1 Pissodes strobi
TCAGTTGGGAAAGATTCAGGGTCTAGTTTCACGGATAAATACTGCGACAGGTAGGATTCGAGTCCATTGACTACATATACAACACGAAATTACGATACATTTAAACCGATCCGATAGAACCAGATCCAGAACCAATTAAAGAAAACAAAGAAAAAGTATAGATGGCGCATTTAAAAGATGTATAAAAGATCTCTTGCCTTATCCTAACTTATAAACCAAGTCAATGATACACTGATTCCATTCCTATTATTTTTCTTTGCTTTTATTTCCCTTTGCTTTATATTTACAGAAAAAAAGGCAAAATTAAAACAAAAGTTTTAACCATGCCATCAGACAAACAGCTGTTAACTGTCACTTTTAAATCTGTCTTTATCGCTAACCAATCAACTGTATATCACATTCAGCCAATTCAATCCCACAAATTGGTAGTAGAGTAACTTGAAATGTCAATGTCAATGTTTAAAATTTGGACTTTCGATTTAGTAAATAAATAATATGAAAATGTCTTTATTGGAAAATTGCTCTAAAATGCGATTTTGCAGGTTTATTTTCAAAAACTCCAGTCTCATAAAAGCTAAATATGTCTATGCATATATTCGTTATTATAGAATAATAATAATAATAATAATAATAATAATAATAATAATAAAGTATACTTTGTTCTGTTTATACCTGGTCTAACTTCAGAATTCTCATCGAATTGTTCATCCAAAGTAATATTATTCCAATCTTCATCCAGGGGCACAAAATTCTCCTTGCTGATTGGTTGGAGCTGATCATCCAGTTCTCCTACTTTATGTAAATACTGACACAACAAGAATGCAGCTGCTCTTCTTGAAAGCAAAGAATTCGGCATAGGAGGACTTTCGACAGATCGCTTTACAGAACTATTAATAGGCAACCTTATATGACAAACCCAGCCTTCAGGTAATTTCTCTTCATACCAAATAGGTGTTAACCTATAAGCAGATGATTTTAATATTTTGAAAAATATCTAGCCATACCGAAGGTTTTAAATTACACACTTATATTCATATTTTTCACTTATCTCTATTATTAGACTTGAGACTAAGGCATAAATGGTGCAGTATTAAGATATGTATATCGAAAAAAAAAAATTTTTTTCATAACAAATTATTACCTAGTAAAACTATCACTCGGAAGCTTAGCACAGTATCGGTTTATTAAAGCTATAGAGTTAAAGAGAGTTACACTGGGAGCACCATCCTGTTTCAAAGGTTGGTAAGGTACGCAGCATAATGAATAACTATCAGCTAAAAGCTCTTCTGACTTGTTTGGTTCTAAACTTTGGCATCTTCTTAAAAGAGTATTTTCAATCTAAAAATATGCATTTTTTATTTATTGAAAAATAATCTGATGCCAAATTGCTGCAAGATGAATGTATTTGTTTATTCAACAAGTACACTACAAAATTATACATTCCAAATGTTATCTATCCCTAACCTATGCTACTTGCGCTGACAAGTACAAAAATACAAAGTGCTTAAATAAAATTGATGATGACGTTTCGCTCTGTAGGACAAAGAAGGTAGGCATTAATCACCCGCGGTCAGGCCATACCATCTAGGACTTGGGAAATCGGCAGTTGTATCTTGTAGTGCAATCAGCCCGATCGTATGAGTTGACCGTTTGAATGAAATCCGTGATTTATTTCATATTTTTTAGATAGTTCATGTTATTATACAACTTTGAATAGTGCATTATAATGAGATATAAATATTAAGCGCCTTTTTGTAAAAGCGATTACGCTGACGCGACGGTCAGTGCGAGAAAATGGTTAAATGTAATCCCCCGTGAAAAAATTTTTCTTCCAAGTGAGAATAACAAAGTTTGTGAACGTCATATTGCGTAACCATTTCCACGAACCTATTATAAAAGGTAAATTAAACGACCCAAAACGTAACCCTTTTGAAAAAAAAAACTACTTGGTCAGATAGTTAAACAATGGACAATATTTCTAAAAAAAATAACACAACCCACACTACATTTATAAGATATATCGATAACGAATAGTAAACAGTATCAGCCCAATATGGGCAGCTGAGGAATTCCGTTGGATGTCAGAAACTCATCAGCTGTTAATGCACAGATGGTAACACACTCTACCACTTAGCGTGTCGATCTGTAAGATAGGAAACGACGCACCTGAAGTAGTTACCAGATATTCCAATTCTGTGGAATTTACATGAGCAAAGCATGGCGAGATCTGGGTAAATTATTTCAATCTGGTTCGCTTACTCGATCGATGAGGTTATGATATCCTGATATACAGCGAAGAATTCAAAAATGTGATATAAAATCAGGTAAATAAATTGCTGGAACAAAATTTCAAAACACTAAAAAGATAGCATCCACTATTATGTCTGAATTTCGAAAAATAGCGTATTTGATTAATATTTGTTGAAATTAAATCATTTAAAAAATTGAAAAGGTATAAAGGATAATAGATATTATTTATTTTATCTCTTCAAATTAAACTTTGCTTTCTGTTAAGTTGATGCTTTAGATTTTGTAACCTGTTTGGATGTTAAATGTACAGGGTTATTGGTTATATTTTGACCAAGCAATAACTTTTTTGTTTGTAAGATTATATTTCAGGTTTTCTCGAAACAATCAGGAAATATAACTATGAAAACGATTGAAAGTAGCTTTAACATTACATGACCAAAAAGGTATATTTTTAAATGGGAACTCTGAAAATCTACTAATTCTACACACAGTTGACATTCTGTAATATTTTGTCTTGGTGTTACGTGAATTTAAGATAAATTAAAAATAATTATTAAGAACGAGTTGCGGCCTTTAATTATTAACCTGTAATACAACACGCATCAACATTTCAAAAAATCTAATATTCTAGATTATGCAGGGTGTTCCAATAGTGCGTTCTAGATTGATACTTTTATAACGACTGACGGTAGAGAAAAAAATCAAATATGAAAATTGCACTACATAGGCTGCATGACCTACAATTGTTTTGATTTATGCAGAACGCCTCAAAAATCCATGCCAATGTAAAGTTGTGTTTTTTATTATGAAACTCCGGTATGTTTCTTCATGTTATAATGAAACAATTACTATCAGATCCCCACAACATATAAGGTAAAAGACATGCAAATATCACACATATTAAAAGAAACGAATTAAAACACTTATGTACATAAAACATTATGTCACTCTATAATAATAATTATTAATTAAAATAATGCTTTAAAAACTCGTCAAATAAGTAAAAGGTGTTCTTAAGTATTTTTTTTTATTTATTTTATCCTTAAACTGCTTGTAGGAATCCATAGGAAGAACATTAAAAATGTTACTGCCTAGTAACCTTACCCACTCTGACATCTCTTCAATAGCTAGTACAATGGCCCTATATTACACAATTTCTTGTCTCATAATTATGAACATCCTCGTGAGTCGCAAACAAATGGACATTTTTCCTTAAGTGTAGAAGGTTCTCCAAGACATACAAAGATGGCACTCTCATGATGAGAGTCTCATCGCCCCGCGCTGAAAACGAAAAGCGCAATGAGCACCAGTAGCATGACCCCAGACCAATATCGCGTAGGAAATGTGGGTTGTGAAATACAGTAAAATAAGCTGTCCGTAGTAGGGCTGAAGAGACATCACAAGAAATGCTCCCAAACAGGTACAGCGATCTCACTAGCTTTAATGAAAGTTCATTAATGAGATGGTCCTACTGAAGTCTCGAATCAAGATACACACCCAGAATCTTCACCCTCTCTACTTCCGAACCAACCCTACATAGCTATCTCATTGAGAAAACCATCCTTTCTTTTTTTCTTTATTCAGCAATAATATATTGCTCTCAAACCAGCTTTCAGCCCTCTCTCGTACTTCCCTGGATATAGTCAATGAAGCCTCTACAGATTCTGCAGTAACGGACACCGCCGCGTCATCAGCAAAGAGCGTATGCTCCGACTGTTTATCATTTTGTGGAAAGTCATTTATATAAATTAAAAAAAGTAATGGGCCTGAGGCACTCCAATCGAGATCCCACTCCTCCCCACAACACACCCGAGTACCGCACCGCCTGTGTTCTGCACTCAAGGCAAGACTCAAGAAACCTAATGCTTCTGGGACAAAAGTTATAGCCTCTCAACTTTTGTATCCAAATTGAATGGTCAACGCAATCAAAAGCCTTGCTTAGATCGCAAAACAAGACTGTCCTATAACGAAAATCACGGAAGACCCCACTGACTTTCGACACCAAATCAAGTATACCAAGGGAGGTGTTTTTCTTTTCTCTAAGACCGAACTGGCTTTCACTAAAAAAAAATTATTTGTTTGGCTAAACATTTTGTTAAGATTTTTGAAATAATAGGGAACAATGAAATTGGGCGATAGTTTTCAGTTAAATTTGTATCTCCAGAATGTCCTTTCTTAAGCAGCGAGATAACCAAAGGAATTTTACCGGCTGTTGGACAAACATTGTCTTTAATACAAGAATTTATTTAGTAAGGAGACTTAAAATAATGTGTTTTATAGATTTTATCATTTGTACATTTAAGCCTTATATGTTATGACTTTTCTTATTTTGAAACCATCAATAACATTATTTTATCTCATATAAGTATTCTACTTCAATAACTATTTTATAATTATTTCTTATTTTCGCTATCGAAGAGAAAGGTGAATATTTAGTTATAACTTGAAGCATAAAGATAGAGTAGACGAACAAAAACAAACAATTAAAAATAGAAAAATTTATTTTTCTAGCGCAAATTTGATTAACATGATCTATATTTTGAAGGCAACTGATTAAAATTACTCCTTAGCAAGTAGAATCTATGCACAAAGATTCCCAAACGTCGAACGTCATCGTCATGCATCAGTGTTTGTGCGACTGAAAGAGTGATTTGATAGAACTGGATGTGTCGATTACAGACAAATAATACCTAGTCCTTCAAGTTGTTATTGGAAATCCACATATTTCATCTAGACAGTTAGAAATGAAATAGAATAACTACGAAATATAAATTTCACCCCAACCATATCCAGCTTGTTCAAGAACTAGAACAAAATGAGTTCAATCAAAGACTTGTATTATCCCTTTAGATCACCAGCATAGATGGTCTTAATGGGTGGGCTGGTATAATTGGGGACGCATCATTTGACCTTTTTTTTAAGGGTAATGGAGACTTTTCTTAATTTTCTGCAACGCAACTTTCCAGAGTGGGTTGACGAATTACGTTTAAATGTAGTGAGGCGGATGTGGTTACAGCTAGACTGGTGGCGCTCCAGCACATTTTAATAGGCAGGTGAGGCAATATTTAGACACGAATTATGAAAATAAATGGATCGGTAGGGGAGATTCTATATCATATTTTTGCTTCTGGTATTTTGTTAAAGAACGAGTTTACCAAACTCCATCTGCTACAGGAGTAGAGGACATGATTGACATGAAAATTAGAAGAAGGAATGTTTGTACAAATATTAGTGCTGCAATGCATAGAGTCGACATTTCCTTTGCACGCAGGCTACTAGTGTGTGTTAACAAAAATGGTGGCCATATTGAACATTTATTCAAATGATTGCAACTCCTGCTTTTTCTGTTAGAAGTACTGTTCTTTGTTTAAACTATTTAACTGTTTATCTACAAAAACAAAAATACTTAAGCAAAGTCTAAAGCTATTGAAAAAAAATAAGGATAGGATCTATTTGTAATGAATGGTAGCATTATTTTGTATTAAGAATAGTATGAAATAAAAAGAAATTAGACATTTACTTCAAGTTATACTTGAATGATCATATTTTTGTTCTCCTTTTTCAAGCGTAATTCTTAATTTCGATGAACAAAAAAGTATAAAACTGTATTAGAACAGTATTTGCCATTTAAATTGGATTTTATTCTATTGAAAACAAAATAATAAAACAAAACTGTAAAAATCTCGGGAACTACGATAGATAGCTAAAGAATCTATTTATAATAAATGGAAGCATTCTCTATTAGGAATAGTATAAAAAGAAAAGTTAATGACACTCCATTTAAAAAAATTGAGACGCTTAGATTTTTTTGTATTTCTCCCACTTATCTAGGACACCCTGTATAACGCAGAAAAGTTTTGCTAATGTTACAAGTTATATCATAGATTTGGTGATATTCCTGCCAACAACTATAATAGCACACATTTGAGAAAAGACCTTGCAATTCATATATTTTTTGTAAAATTCGGGATATCAGAAAAACTATTAGGTTTAGCTATCGGATATGTTAGATGAAATATGTCTAGAATCAGTAGCATAATCTAAACATGAAGAAATATACATACGAAAGAACACAACTTTATTTTAGTATGGATTTTTGAGACATCCTGTATAAATGAAAATAATATAGCTGTGCAATTTGTATGTTTTATGATGTTGCTCTATCGCCAGCCGTTATCAAGATATCAACCGAAAACCACTACTGTTTAAATATGTGTGTCTATGGAAAAGGAACTAGCGTAGAGCATATTATTAACAGGGCAAATGAAACCTTTATAACTGAGCATTTATCTTTAAATGCTGATAAATTATTGAATATACATATTTAGATTATGTATACATTAAATTTGCGAAGAATGTTCACTATAATTTAAATACCTATTTGATAATATATAGGGTGTTCATTAAAAAAATATATATCACATTTCGGTGGTAAATATTTGTCTTTTACCCCACTTGAATTGGTTATAGATAGGGCCGTTTTGGTCTAGATCCTAGATCCCAATTCGCATTGATCTTAACGAAGCTGAAATACCAAAAAAGGACTACGTTTCGAAGACAGATTTGCGTTCGTCTTCAAAAGTCTAAAAATATGTTAAATATAAAAATACAAGGCTCAGAACGCTAAAAACACGTTCGAAGTATTTCAAGTTTAAGATTGGACAAGTCAGTTAAATTTCTAATCGTTTTAGGTAAAAAAAAATGTATTGTTAAGTTTGCAAGATGTTATAGATTTATCTATAATCAATTACATAGAACCAAACAAGATTAATTTTGACTGTATACTTGACATTACAGACCTTGATATGACCTACACTATTTTTAGTGGTGTATTAAAAAATTTATGAGGTATTTGCATTCCAACAAATAATTTCAAACAACCCAAAGAAAAACCTAAGAAATGAGTTAGAAATTAATACAAAAATAATCCAAACAAAAAAGACTCTTATATGAAAAACTGAAGAGGGAAGTAACTCAAGAAGACTATAAAAGATATGCAAATATGTATATTCAAAAAAGATGTACAAAGAGGCAAAACATGGACAATCAAGAAGCCATGGAATTTGATAAAAATAAATTAGTACAAGAACAGAAAACAAAAAGCAATGCCCTAATGTCATTAAAAGTTAAACCAAAAATAGATGAGTTAAATTATTTTTATAAATATCGAGAGACTTAAATCGAAACGAAGAAATAGTCATGAAGGCAAATACATAACATTTAAATTTCCACAAATGTCATATTGGACATGAAGCCTCAGCATAATCCTTCAGAAATAATTATTAACACTCTGGAGTGCCTGGGGGAATGGGATACCGCGAATAACTTCACACTTACTACAAAGACACAAATTCTCAAATTTCTATATGCCTTAAAAACAAAATTAGTGAAATAATAGGAAACAATTCAGCGACATTTCTGGGGATTACTCTGGACAATATATTGGACTGAAAAGAACACACTAAGAACACAGCCAAGACCACTGCTCGCAACTATTTTATTCTTAAAATCATTGCAACTATTTGTACATTCAAAGATCAGGTACAGTAATATTTTCTCGGGGGAACTCCAGATTTTAACAGAATGACAGTACTGCAGACGATATGTATTAGAAACATTCTGAATATGAATCGGGTGGAGCAGACTCAACGTCTCTTACACATACATCTACAAAGCTTCGATATTTGTAAAATCACACCTTGATCATTTGTGACCTAACCAGAAACCACAGAAGAAAGGATGACCATCTATTCAAATTTAAAATTCTAAAAAATAATGCTGTCAAGTCTACTTAATATTTCTGTTCGAGTTGAATGAAAATTGTATGATTGGTCATAGACTAATTTTATTATCATTTTAATAACTAGTCCGCGTAGCAGGCGACCGACGGCGACGATAAGGCAATATGCAACACAGTTCGCCCAGCCGATGTTGACCCTCGAACCGCATGCAATTGCATGCGTTTCGAGGGTCAACAACGGCTGGGCGAACTATAATAAGCGACGAAACGAAGGCTCCAGGAGTACTGGACGCAGCTGGCTGCTTAATTGCTCACTTTAGGTGGTATAATCATTTGTCTTACGTGCTGGACTCCTCTTTTTCTAATACAAGGAGTTTGGGATACTACTGTGGTTCAATCTTAAAATTGAGCATCGTGGTAGGCGTTGTCGTTTAGGAGTTCTAACACTGAAGTGTTAGTGCTGCAGTTGTCAATTTTTTGTAATTATTGCAAACGGAACTAACCCCACAAAAAATATGATTGTAGATAGGTAAAATATAATGTCATATACACAGAAACATGATTTTGTATGTGATTTTTAACGGAGTTTACTGCGCAATTGCACATGCAGAAAAACAGCTACTATTTTTAGGTAATTCATGTCAATTTATACTCTGGGACCTGAACCAAAGCAGTCTATCTATTACAAATTCAACTGGCGTAAAAGACAAATAATTACCACCATAAGAATATAGAACATATCTAAAACAAAATTATTGTAGTGCTCAATAGCTTTTGGGTAACATTCCTTATGGTTTGAGAAAACCATTGCTAATTTAACCTTCTATCTAAATCTTTTAAAAATTTATTTTGACATTTTCTTTTCCATAGATACATTTTTTCATATTGACACCAATAAATCACTTGAATTTAAAATTACTTGACTTGCCTCGTTATATTGAGCTAAATTATTGACAAATTCATCAACTTCATGTTCATTAGCGAAAAGAATATAATGTGCTTCTGAAGCTCGTGCTCGGGCTTTGCTTTGAATGTAGCTATGGAATGTTTGTGGTAAATCGAATCTAACAACCAAATTGCACTTTGGAAGATCACAGCCTTGTTCCAAAACAGCAGTAGACACTAAAATGTTACATTCATGACACCTAAACTTTCTCAAAACCTCTTCTTGCATTTTGTGTTCATGTTCGGCTTCTCTAGGTTCTCGTGAAATATCAGCTACTTTCTCTACAGAAAAAAGTGCGGATATCCACCAAAAATCATCGTCTTCTTGCGATAGACTCTGAAATAAAAATTGCCACATAGAATATTTTGGCACTAGGTAGTGAAGAATTAACACTTACGCAAAGAAGACCAAAGAGAGCTTTAGCCTTATATCTATTTTGTACAAAAATAAGGGCACATAACATATCATCTAATTGTACCCTTTGTACCCTTTTAGGTTTCCCTTTCCCCTTCTTGAAATTTGCGGAAGGGGCTTCAGTTTCTAGCGCTTTTTCTTCCTCAACAATCTTTGGTTTTGCTCCAGCTGGCTTAAATTGTCTCAACATATGTATAAATTTTAGCACTTTGGACGAAGAAAAATTTTTAATTTTGTCAATTTCGTTGTCATGTTTTTCAAATTCATAATCACAGATTGCTCGAGTTCGCACTAGTATTGTTGAAACTGTACAAAGCAAGAGATAATGTCGTTCATATGGAGTTTTTATCTAAAAAAGAATAATCAAGCATCATTTATAAAAGAGCAAATTCATAAATAATATTCATAGGCAATAATATAATAAAAGTTAACAGTAGACAGGAGACAGAAAATTTGAAACATATACTCTTTTAATGCTGATATTGGTAAATCTCTGCTGACAATGGTGTACAACTTCATGAAAATTCAGAAACAACGCAAGTACTTAAGCGAAAATGCAAGGAAAATTTCGAAAATAAAAAGAAAATACTGGCAATACAGTAACAGCATCCAATCCGTTTACTCTACATGAGATAACACTTAAACACTGCAACTTGTAACATAATTTTTCGGGTTCGGCTTTGAACAGGGTTATTATTATAAGAATCAATTGAACAAACTGGCGCATTAACCTGCTGGTTTTTCACTTTTTGCTGTGATTAGAGATTGTTGCACTATGGAGCTAATTTACTCCTAAATTTAGGGAATTTATGGGCGATGTTATGTAAGTAAATTATCTTTTTATTGCGGCTTGAGGAATTAGAAATAAAACTAGGTAAAAACTTACATATGAACTATATTTTTTCCTATAAAAACTTGGTAGTTCCATGGTAAAATAGGTAGGTAGTAAACACATCTATTTTATCTCTAGGAAGCAAACATATTTGTTTGCAGAAACTTAAGCTGAATCGAAAATCAGTTTTACACTATTTGATGAAGTTCCTAGTGACTGTGAACAAAGAAAATAATACTTACTAATAATGTCCTTTGTTCTCCATCAGAACTAAGTGATATTACTAAGAACAGACTATTGATGATAACGGCTTACTGAATCTTATTTTATTTTTAAACAGCTTTGTCAACGAGAGAAAATCTTATGCAATGAAGCAGATTTGATTGACTTGATTTGACAGAAATGCAATATCTATCCATATGGCACTCTAGAAGAACTTACCTTGGAACCTACTTCTCCGCTTCTTGTTATCAATAATAATTATAAACATATGTGTAACCTACGTGGATAAACTAAATATGTTAAATCAATGTATGAAACTGACTGAAAATCGAAAATGTGGTGGCAATTGTAAATGCATATCTTATCTTAAAAAATAAGGCCCACGCGTCGTCAGTCCTTTATCTCAAGTTCTTAAGAAACGCTGTAGTTCTGGAACTTATTGGAGCCAAAAATGTCCCCTAAAATCAGATTTGATTCCTATAATATAATCACATGCCAGCAAACGATGTATTCTATGGTGTGAAAAAGACGTACACTCAGTGTGCCAGATGGATGAGTTTTCGGTAAATTTCTTAATCGCACTCACTGAATCTACCAATTAATTGAATTTTTGTTCTAGACGCGACGTTGACTTATGCATCAATGATTAAATAAATGTTTTATTGAGTTTCATAGAATATAGTGCAATTTTATTTGGAATCAGAAATAAAGTGGAAGAACTTTAAGTATTTCTCATGACTTCAACAAATACTTTTGACTTTGTTTGTCTAACTGAACACTTTCTGACCAGTGAGGAAATTGGCTCACTCAAAGTCACAGGTTATACAGCTGCCTCGTCCTACTGTAGAGTAAAACACTCTCACGGAGGCACAATGATATTGGCAAAGGATGGTGCTGCGTTTATGGAAAGAAATGATATGGTGGATCTTTCATCTCAAATGAACTATGAAATAGCTGCTGTTGAAGCTCGCAAATAAACCTTATTGTGGTTGCCATATATAGACCGCCAGGTGGAAATTTTAATGTGTTTATGTCTGGAATGGAGAATATGTTAGACATTTTATCAGCTAATTTTAAATATGTTGTAATTGTAGGCGGTTTTAATATACATTTTAACAATTTGACCGACAATAGTAATGTCAATTTTACAGATCTTGTAAACTCATATGGTTTTACCACACACATTTTTAGTACTAGACTAAATGCCTGTATTGATGTTTTTATTAATTTTAATGGTATTTTAGATTTTAGGGCGAATATTATTGAGGCTGTATTGTCTGATCATCGGGCCTTGCAGGTGGAGGTCAAGGGTGGTGACGTACCTGACACCAGCTTCTCCACCTATATTGTACATAGGCCAATAACACAACATGGCATAAACAATATGTTTAATATGTTGCAGCCGGTGGATTGGGGTTTCCTACGGTCTTCTTGTTCTCCAGATGACAAGGATGATGAGTTTATTCGCACTATTGTTGGTGCTATGTGCTCGGCGTTTTCAGAGAAAAGAAAGATGGTGAAAGTAGGCCGGCAGGTCACGTCGTTTACTGACAATATTAGACAAATGCGAGAAATACTTAAATTCCTAAATGACCTCCAGAGAAACCATCAGTCTGCGGGGGTAGCATCCCAGATAATGCAGTTTAGAGGTAGATACAGAGAAGCAGTTTGGCCAATTCGGATTTTATTCGGAGGTCAGACAACCGTGTTGGAGCAGCTTGGAAGATTGTCAATGAGAGTAGAGGCGCAGCACAAAAAACTGCACCACCAAACATATCAGCGACAGATTTCATTGATTTTTTCCCACTATTGCGGATAGAATCTTAAGAGATATTCCTGATAGTCCCGATACAGACATTGAGGCTGACGTTTTTTGCAACAACTGGACGTATCGGTTCCTGTGGAGGGATTTTTCTTCTCCGAGGTAACATTTATCCAGGTTCGTGATGCAATAGAAAAACTAAAAAATAAACATCGTCTGGATACATACGGGATAACCGCGACTTTGCTTAAGAGAATCAAAGATACTTATATAATTCCTTTAACAAAACTCATAAACTGCTGCATTCACGAAGGGGTCTACCCGGGCTGTTTTAACAATTCAAAAGTAATTCCTGTTTTCAAAAAAGGGGATAAGGATGGTATTAATAACTATCGTCCTATATCTCTTATTCCGGCTGTTTCGAAGATTTTTGAGCTGCTTCTGAAGGACCAACTTTATAATTATCTTGCTACTTGCCATTTTGATTTATTGGAGTATGTTGTTGGGGACTTCGAGAGGGGGGCGCATGTGGGTGGCACACTGTGTGACCTATCGAAAGCTTTTGATTGCATATCCCATGATATCCTATTAAAAAAGTTTAATTGGTATGGACTAAGAAATGTAAGCAGCCAGCTCATGCGTAGCTATCTCACCAGCCATACTCAGAGTGTCTGGGTAAATGGGGTATTATCCCGGGAGATGCCCATTAGTCATGGCGTGCCCCAGGGCTCGATACTTGGACCACTCCTGTCTCCTGTTTATCATTTATATCAATGACAGTAAGCTAATCCTTTTTGCGGATGATACCACGGCGCTATGTAGTGGCAAGTTTGACGGACCTAGAGACCCTGATGGCTAAGGTGGTCACGGAGATGAGTCATTGGTTTAATGCCAACCATCTGACTTAAAATATGAATAAAACGGAAAATATCGTATTTTCTCTCAGGAATGTGGGTGACGGAGTTGGGGCCGTGAATGAAGGGGCGAAGTTTTTGGGGATGCAACTTGACCCAAAGCTGATTTTTGAAAGGCATATTGATTCAGTTGCAAACAAAATCTCACGATCAGTATTTCTTCTGAAGAACCTTGGTAAGAACGTGGAGGGGGTGTAGTTTTGATGGTCTTCCATGCAATCCTTGTGCAACTTTGGCCTTCTGGGTGGGGCCATGCACCGCAGGCTGAGCGGATTTTCAGATTACAGCGCAGAACTCTGAGAGTTGTTGAGGGCCTGGACTATAGAGCTAATGTTAGGGCGTCATTTATAAAATTGAAAATTATCACTTTACCATGCCGTTATATCTTTGACTGCCTTACATATATAAAAAAGAACATTACTAATTATGATTTGTGTTCAGACATCTGATAATATAAACATAAATTTCCTTAGATTTAAAAGGTCTTCAATTGCGACTCTCTATTATTTTTTAACAAAATTTCTAGAGATAAGGGCTCTGAATGGTAAGGATTTTACAGTCTCAATAAGATATTTTCTATGTGAAAATGCTTTTTAGAGCATTAATGAATTTTTAATGACCACATTTTAAAGTCTTTAACTTGTGTGTTTTCATATTGGGTAGTAATTTTCAAGTGTCCATGTAGGATTTTTTTCGCTGTTGTTAAATTTTGTATTTTGAGCTACTGCCTATGTTTTAGGTGATTTAATCTTAGAGCATTGTTTGCTTATGATGCATTTTTCTGACGATTGTAAAACTCTGTTACTAACATGAATAAAATTTACTTTACTTTACTAAGAATTAAATTTAAAAAATATATATCGAGCCTTAAATATCGATTAGTTTTATTATTGGCCATTCTATTTAAAACTCCATATATTTACAGTTTTGTAGACACAAACAGTAAAAATAAGAGCCATTACAGCTTATAACAAAATAATTTACATAAATGCCTAATATATTATGAAAGCAACTGAAACTGAGAGATCTATAGTATGTTTCATTGGAAGGCGAAGTAACAATTTATTTTATCGTATGGAAACCCCTTACAAGGTGCCTCAACCAGATTCCAGAATTTTAGCTAATTTCTATACAAATCTACCTGCATTTTTTGTATTTAAACCCGAATTTGGGATACTGGGGAAGTCACAATAGAAAGTACTCGATTCAAACATCAAAAATCTTACAACTGGACTAGTATGAGAAAATAACACACTTTTTAAAATGCTTCATTTTTATTGCAGTGGTAAAAAACAATTTTTAGCATGATGAAAATAAATTAAATATTTAAAAAGAATAGATTTATATTTATATATTATTTATTATATGTATTAATACTTTCATACACACAAATTAAAAAATATTAATCTTCGTTTTCAATTTCCAAAAAGCTGCTGTTATTATTGTCTAGGAAACTAATAAGTTCTATGGCTGCGTGCATTAAAACATCAAGTTCCCAATATTTGGCCTCTTCTTTTAAAACATGTTGACTGCTTTCTTCCAGTTTTCTGGAGTCAGACGATTTAGCTATATGTTTATTAGTTCTTATATATATTTTAATTTAAATGTACTGTTGTTTCTTGCTACATCTTCCTTAAACTGTGCCTATATCAATTCAAGTGGATTTAGTTCACAATGATAAGGACGGGTACTTCTACCACTACATAGCTATAGCACTGCAATGCTAGCAGCTTCTTTTTGACCATGCCCGAGTCGAAGTTTGGTTCTCTTCAATTCTTTTATCTTCCAACCCTTTTAATATACCATACCCGCTTTCACCATGAAGCAGTGGGCAGTTCCTCAGTCTGGCCTAAATGATAGCTTGCATTATTAAATTACAATTGCACTTCCTATCGGTATTAAATCCAACATTTGCTGAAAAATTCTTCTAATACGTTAGTGCGTAATGATATTTACAAATTTGGCACTTTTTCCTTAGATAGAAGCTTGTGCTGTGATCAAAACTGTAAGTCACTCTCACTATATAATGTGCTGCCTGTACTAACCTCCTGGTGCCGATTGGGCGCTTTTATATTTCTTTTATAATTATCTGTAAGGTGTAAGGGTAAATATATCTAAACGTAAGACTCCTCTGTTTGTCTGTGACGATTTTAATTAGTTTTAGTAGTAAGGGCAGAATAATTTTTTAAATTCTTAATGTACTCAGCTCATGTGGTCTAACACAATCATGATTCGAGCCATCACAGATTCAGGGGCCATTCTGCACTCTGATTGACATTGTCTTCACAGATATTCCGATCTTGCGAACAAAAAATATAGACATAACTTTTTTAGACCACAGATCCCAGCTTGTATATTTTGAGTATGGTGAATCAAGTTGTACCGTTACTCATTTGCCTACCCTATAAAAGAGATATTGTTCACAAGAAAATAACTCAGTCTTTAAACATCTACTTTCTAAAAAGTGTTAACTGATTTGTAGGATAAAAGTCCTGATGAGAGATTCTTGTATCTTGTATTTTTTATGACATCTTCAACATGCCATTTCCTTACCAGGCTATTTTCACTCATTTTCTTTATCAAATTTCGTGAAAGTCTTTGTCCAGTTGTAAATAAGGTTTTATTGAATTTACATTGCTATGACCCATAATTTTTGTTAACTGATTTTCATTTACTCCGGTTTTTGCTAAATGCGTTACGGTACTGGCCACATGAGAATGATTAGTAAATTTAAATTTTATGATCTCCAGGCCAATTTTTTTAGCTGAAATGCTTGTCCACTTTGAGAGTTCGTTCCTACCAACCGGACAGTTTTTGTAAAATACGCCATTTTTTGCCAATCCAGATTACTAGTGAAAAAAAGACGGTTTGTCTTTATATTGCCTCCCCTTTTTGAAATCAATTTTCTGTACAATCTGTAAGAAAATAGTATATTTTATCAAAAAGTTTTGGGAAAACGTTAGAAAGATTTGGTTTACCTGACAGGACAGATGGCTTCATTAGCAGTCTTCCTTATAAGCCATTTGCTATCCGTTAAACTGCGATTCCCACTTTGACATGTCGAAAATATAGGGTTGTATTCAATCCTATTTGTTAGTGATCCATCATGATGTTTTTCCTCTTCAAAAAAAATTCGATTAAACAGTTACATGCTTCACCTCCTCAAAAAGCCAATTTGTATGATAAAACATGGAAACATTTCTTCTAAAGTCCAATTGGTGTACTTTCGTTATAAAGTATCAATATTTTCAAATATTCAACGTAATTGAATGCTGACGAACTGGCTTTTCTTTTTTCTTGCCCAACCTGCAATTCCCGTCGAACAGGGTCCCTGGCATCTCTTGCATATCTGCAAATGGATCTATAACAACTCCAAAATAACGGCTAAATTTTTCTTGAACTAGTGTTTTGAAACCACATTTCACATAGTCTTTATAAGACTTTCTTTGTAGTATGACTCATTTTTTTGTGCATATTATATGCCCAATCTTTCAACATTCCAGCAAGATTTTTCTTCCAATATGTAACCACTCTAGAAGCAGAACTCTTCAAATAGTTTCCATATAGACTTTGTTATTTTTTGTACTTTTTAGTGCAAGCTCTTCTATATATCTCTCAACTTCAATCGTAGAAGCGCTCCTAAATCGTGACATGCTCATACAAGGAGTAATTATATTGATTCATGAAATTTTCTGATAAAATCTAACTCTTGCAATGAAAATTACCTAAGTATAATTTTCGCCAAATCTTCACTCATGCAAGTTAAACTGAAAAACCACTCGTGCAGTAAAGTGCACTTGTGCGTTTTTTCAACTTAACTTGCATTCATGCATATTTAGCGAAAAATATCGATGATTTCCATTGCACTTGTTATATTACTACTGATAATATAGTTTAGTGTATGAAGTAAAATAATGTTATCTAATTTTGTATCTTTTATATTGGGGATAAATAAAGCACATATAAAATTTATTATTGATGTATTAAAAATGGGTTTATTAAAAATACTTATATTTTTTATCATTAATAATATGTAATTTTATTTATTTTTGTATTAAATATGTACAGTACATAACTAGTGGTTAAATGGTTCAGACAGAAACAGATACATAAATGCACACAAATAAGTACAAGTTATTAATAAACAAATTAATAAAAAGTAAAGTAGCGAGACACAAAAAAATATATAATATAAATTATTGAACTGTTTTGCATTTTCCTTCTTTCTTGACAAATCCCTATCTTGCAGCGTTTTAATTAAATTCCGCGTGCGGAAAAACACTAGGGATCTAAAAAATAATTGCCTAATTTTCAGGCTACAATCAATATTTAAACTACAATTAATTAAATGATTGAGATATCCCTTACATATACGCAAACTATGAGAAATTACATCATTAAAAATTCTTTCTAATTTTTCCATGTGCTGCATCATTACGTCGATGGTTTATCCAAGCCACCTTCAGACAAATGATAAACGATTGCTAAGATTTTCGTGATTGGAAAACCGAAAAATATTAAATCGCTGATTAAGTTTTTAGACTGATAATCTGTGTGGCGCCCAGTTGCTGCACAACGTACTTTGAAAATTTGATTAAAAATTCAAAAAAAACCCGAGCATAAACTCACAACACAACACAAAACAAATGGCATTTAAGTTACGTGCCCGCGAAATAACGAACCACATGACGTGCGCGTAGAATCTTGGCTCCGCCCCTACATGCCCAATATCATATCTTGTTTTCTTTGTATCACCTATGTAACACAACCCCATCTGAGCCAATCAAAATCGATTTGAATTATGAATTTTCACACAATTATTTGTTATACAATGGACATTCACAGCAAAAGAAATACAATATGGTTTATTTATATTTAAAGTTAGCAAGTTACAGTCGATCAATTCTTTCAGTTTCACACATTTTTTAGCCTGCTCAGCCTTACTGAAACTAAATGGCTGATTTTTATCTCTCACCAAAATTACAGTGCCATTAACATAACATAGCACTACAGTTTTTTCACAATGTTTCGTTAAATCACTCACATAAATTAAAAGGATTATGGACCCTAGCTAGAACTGTCCCCTATGGAACACTAAACTCCACCAAGTTCACTTTACTTATTAAACAACGGTCTTTGATTCTGACTGATTACTTTATAGGTATCTTGTTGAAATTCTGTTCATTTAAGCTGTTAAATGGTTTAGTATGTATGCAATATAATACACAGCCTAAATATAAACTTAATTTACATCAAAATATTTGAGTAGCTAAGTAAACAAATGAATTTTCTTTAAAAGACCAAACGTTCATATGATTATTTTCAATAATTTTTTCTATTTTGTGTTCAAAATAGTTCCATTTTGACACGCAAAGGAATGTTGAAAAGAACCTCTTTTTGACACTGCTTTCGTAGACTGCTTGCTACGATATTAACAAAATTGTTCAATTTCAATGCCCACTAGCAAAAATTGCCACACCACTTTCAATGGGATTTTATAATAAAGACGTCAAAACTGACAAGATGTAGATTATATAACTTCCTGGGCAATCACTTAACTAGCTAGGTATATAAAATAAGTAGATTACTTGGGATTCTAGGCAAAGGATAGCCATAACGATAGTTTATATTTATTTAATATTAAGTGCCAACTTAATCAAAAATAATTAGGCCCCAACTTGTTGTGTAAGTCTTTTAACGTTTTAAGTATATGTCTGTGAGTGAACTAACTCATACCATAAAAAAAAATATTAAATATACGATGGGAAAAAATAAAAGAGAAAAGAATAGCAAACAAAGCTTTGGGATGACCAAAAGTAGACTATCCTGAACTTGTAGGAGATGTGCTGGTACAATGTCCCTCAGTAAAGCAGAAAACAAGAACCCTGATGAAGAAAAATCATAAGTTTTATTGTCACGAAATAGAAGGATAAAAAGTAAACATATAGCACCCAGTATACCTAACACAGATACTTAACAATTCTAACTGAAATCTTAACTGTTATGGTCTACTTAAGTATTTTGATAAAATTTGATAAGCAAAACGGATTTTAAACATGTAGAATCTTGCTTTTAAATGACTCAAAGTCATGTGAAGAGTTTAGTTTTGCAAGCATCAAAATATAAATAAGTATATGCCATTATAAAACTAACTCAAACAAAACCTGGAGGTCGAGCTGGAGGTTCTACCTATGTCTATATGGGTATTTATTAGTTATGAAAATAACATACATACCTTTAACTTTTCTATTTTTGAAAGTATATTAATAGCAGATCTATCAGCACCCCAAGGTCCTAGATCATCCAAAATTTCAAGATAATAATTTAATAATGATAGAGGTAATTCCTTGGGGTCTGGAATATCCTTAAATTCTTCTAAAAATTCTTCATCATAAATTTCACTTGGGTCATACCTATGTTCACTCAAGAATTCCTTGCATTGTTCTATTAAACCTATTAGTTCTTCATGTAAAGTGAAAGACATTGCTTTTGGGCAGGTTATCAAATATTCTTTAGGATGACATGAAAGGCGAATTAACGTAACTATTTCACTTGATGTGTCTACTTGAGAACTTAAAAGTCTCTCAAGTCTTCTAAGCTCTGCTTCAAGTCTATCAGATTGCAAGTCACAGCCCAACAAACCTGTTGTGAGTCCTAGTATTCTAGGCTTTAAATTCTCACTTAAATATTCATATTTGCTCATAATTTTCTTTATCTTACTTTGTCTATTGCCATAGAGACAGTCATCTATAACCAGTATATTATATTTCCTAAGGTCTAGTAGTGAATTGTGGCTAGTACATATTTCTGCGGTGGTTACAATAACATGATTGTCATCAAAAAGATTATCATTATAATGATCTTCTTCACTTAAGCTAACTACTTTTAAGTCGGTCAGGTATTTTACATGAGAAGCAAGAACAGGAACATTTTGGGGGTCCAAAATAAGTAATGCTTTCTTATGTGGTGCCAAACGCATCTGCCACGAAAATTCTTGCAAGAGCTTAACCATAAGAAACGCTTTCGATGAGCTTGTACTGGAACATACTATTATATTTCTTTTTTTGGCAGAATCTAACAGTTCCACTTGATATTCTCGAGGTGTAAACGTATGTGTATATACATTTTCGTTTAAGTAACAGGCCATTTTAGGGCTGCAAAGCAAAAAAAAGAAAATCTAAGGTTAGGTTTTAGTACAATTCGCTTGATTATACCTTTTATCTTAAAATTTTAGAAAAAGATGCCATTATTCTAGAAAATATCTTTTCGTTTCAGAATGGATAGATATATATACAAAATAATTAACTATTTGGATTTGGAGCATTAACAATAGGTCTCAAAAATAATAAAGACACCATAACGGCTACCAACCATGATTCAATAACTCTCCCTGTTATGGTATCATGGCTACCAACTACCAACAACTAGGGATTCGCAATAACGTCTAGCCGCTGACGGTAACTGACTATCCATCGCAGATTTTATAGGGCGACTGTAATGTAAATGTGCATAATTTTCGATGCGGCGAAACGAATCCATTATCTATTGTTTTGTATTAATTTACCTTTTTTCTTTAATTTTGGGTTAGTTTTGGTTAGCACTTTCCTTTCCTTGAGCCCCCGTAGCGAGCGAAGCGAGGGGAGGGCCATGCAAAGCTATAATAATACCATGAAGAGTTACCGTCAGCGGCTCATGAATGTTACAGACCAGTCCACTTAAATCGTCTAGTCGCCTGATCTCTAGGCGCATGTGTGTTTTTATAATTTAAGATAAACCGTAACTGGGGTATTCTAAAGTGTGGCAAGTATAACTGGAACAGCCGAAAGAATGCGGACAAAAAATTGGCGATGTTGTCGAGTAACTTTAATATTTTTTGAGAATTAATATTTATGCCTATTATTTAGATACACATAATTTATTATACTCATTAACTCATTGAAAATAACTGGAAACTGAAACTTTACTATTACTTCAACTTTAATACATAATCTATTTTACATATTATCAATTTAAATAAATTTGCGACATTTATATCTATTTGCCCGATACATCCGGCAACAGGTGCGTCAAGTTGCCATCGTCCTCGTGACAAAGTGCATCAAGGTGATTGGCTGCAAGCTATTTTTCCTCTCTTCGCTCCTCAAACGTCGCTGTTCAAAATAAGTTTGCCACACTTTAGTTAACATTTATATTAGGTATAGTCGCCGGGATAGCCAGGTACCGGTAGCGGCTAGACGTTAGTGGGATTCGCGCATAGAAATAGGACTCCATTTCTATGGATTCGCGATACGATATCGATACTTTTACGGCCGATACTAGATATTTAGGATCGATACTTTGGTTTACGATCACAGATATGTGTATAAGTCAATGTTTACGATACATTGCAAGTATCGATACATTTGTGTTGTATCGATACCTTACGATCCGGGACCGGGAAGATATTTGTATCTACTACCTACTAGCAAATACTCATTTCAAGCAACCTTTATTCGTCGTTTGCTATAAATTGCATATACTGCGACAAAGATCCATATGGATCTTTGACTGCGAATATGTTAGGAGTTAGGGGTCTGTATCAGCTCGGCGGATCCCCGATATCCACTTCTAGGTTCTAGGAATGTCAGTGCACGGAGAATTTTATACAAATCAGCAAACTAAAGAAAATGAAGAAATAGTCAGTTCAGCTAATTAGCTTTAGTTAGATTTTAAGAGTTAGAATATTATCAAGAAGCGTGAATATATTTTCTGTGTGTCCGATAGTAGGCTAATGTATTTAATTTTGAATATTTCTCTATTTTTGTCTCATACTGTTTTTGTATATGATTTCTATAGTAATTTAAGATGACAAAAAATATGTTCTGTTTTTTATTTCCAATTTTTAGTAATAATAATAAATATCGTTTGATAATGATGCAGAGTATTTATTTCAATTTATCACTCTATGTTGTTTTTGAATAACAGTACCGCTAACCTGGCACATCTAATATCGATACATTTGAGTGTATCGCGCATCCCTACTACCAACAGATAAGCGTTTGGGTGCACCGGAATGGATTTCAACCTTTATTGGATCCGCGCAAGGCGTAAGGGCTACGGAGGGCTATAGGGTAGGAGACCGATCGCAATACATTTGTTTCGGTCACAGTTTTGCATCGATAAATCAGCTTTCAAACACTGCCACCAGAGGCGCATGTGTTTCATCCGCGCTAAAAAATGCATGGATTCTTATGGGACAATAACTATTTTTTTATTGAAATTAGTTAACTTATTGCTTTCTGAGAGACAAATAACGATTTTACATGAAGTAAAAGCTATTTTTTAAATATTCATTAAAATTTCATCGACCGATTTTGCTTTATTTAATGATAAACTTGACAAAACAACATGTGCTTTCAAACTTAATTTATCTTTAATTGTTTTCAAGGATTTAGGCTTAAAAGAAGTTCTTTAGCAGTGTTTGTGTTTTATGTCACAGCAGGAATGTTTTTGAAAAAATAGCATAGCAAATGATGGGTCCAAAAAGATTATACAGTATTTCCGAAAAGTATATGCAACATAGAGGAAACTTTTTATATTCCTTTACTTACTTCTTAGAATCGATTTTTTTTTATGAAAAGAGAATACATTGAGAAAATTTATTAATACAGAAAAAGTATAGATAATGTTAATAAGAAATTAACCACCCGGTCTTAAATAATCGTAAATACAAAGTGTTCCGTAGAATAAGTACCTTTTTGGATGCATTATGTTAATACGATCCCAAAGATGCTTGGATTTTAAAAATCAGGATGTTGTAGATACACAAAGGACTATTTTTTTTGGAAAGCAAATAAAACACACAACTTTAATACACATTTTTTATTATTTAAATTTAAACTCAGAAAAAAAGCAGTTATGTTAAAAAATATAATTTATTTCATTACAGTGATCAGGGATAAATATATAAATAAATAAACCAACAACAGACTCCAAAAGAAGATTCTCATCATCAATGTGTGTGTAAAAAATGCTTACATGCCATAATAATAATGAGTGACAAAATTAATATAAGTGTTTTTTTTTTAAGTTCTAAAGTAACTTGTCTCAACCTATCTATGATAGATAGACAGATAACTTATTTTATTCCAAAATAAATAATTATAAAGACGAATTTATTTTGTTTTTAAACCACGTCAAGAGTATGTTAACCCAACCGAAGCCCACTCCCATACAGATCAAAGAGTGTATATCGACAGTATGCGACAGAAGCTAAATGAGTCAGATGATGAGTAACATTAATAAAAAAATCAAACTTGGTGTAAAATATTATAGAATTATTTTCTTTACTTTAGTAGAATATTAATAGATGTATTTTATATGTCTTAAAATGTCTTTCATAATTGTTATGTATATATTGTTATTTATATATGTAAGTTATTCAGAGAACAGGTGTATACAAACTAGGAAGTGTAATGAAATGCATTAGAAGAAAACCACAAACTATCAATACTGTACAATAATTCCTATGCATAAATTCATAGGTATAGCATCACACCACTAAAAACAAAATATTGTTAAGTAGCAACCTCGGCAGCAACACACAACGCAATTTAAGGAGTAAGTTACTTACATCCGACATACTTATTGTACTTAGTAGTATCTATGTAGTGATGAAGTACACAATCAGGCACTAAAAAAATATAAAAAAAAAATGACAGATGTTACCCAGATATACCTCAAAATATACCTATATATACCCACCTTATCAATTTAATTCCTGAACATATTTTCATTTTGTTAATGGTTTTTAGTATATTTTCTATCTCTTCAAAGCCTGAAAATATTTTGTGTCCACCATCAAGCTTAATTTCAGTTTTCCCAAACAACACCTTAAAACATTCATGAAATAAGTAACAGCATATTATACAATGTGGTGGAAAGTATTTTATTAGTATCAAACAATTCAGCAGTTAACTATGACCCAAAGTGTCAAGATTTAACTTTTACTTAAAATCAAATATATTCGGAATCAAATTACAACTGTTTTATTTACACATGTCGAGAAGTCTATTTCAAAACATCACAGGAGAAATTCCAACATATATGTGACTGGGCTCATATATACTTAGTTGTAAATACTTGTTATTGTCCCAATTATGTAGCATGTGATTAAATATTCGATAAAAAATATGCTATTACTAACATGAGAAGTAACCAAATCAAAATCAAATACCTTAAAAGACATATCCTGGCGTATCACAATTTTTTTTTGTGGTATGGTTTGGTGTTGTGGTATGGTATGGTTTTGATATAGATATCATCCCATTCAGCAAAAAGTACTTCCACAAATAAATGTACCCGACCACTGCTTATTTGGAGTGCAAATTGTGTTATAATTATTTTTCAAATTTTCAAACAAAACCAATGCTGCATCTATCTCGTTATTGACATGTGGCTTATCGGAATTTTCCTCTAAGCTATAACCTGGCATTTCAACTCCAGCTGAAGTAATAGTACTTTTAGGTGGATCGTGTAATGGTATATGTTTTATTTTTTTTATGTTTTGTATCTTGGTTCACTCCTCGGTTCGCTCACATGGTGGTTTTCGCCTTTTTTTAGGATTTGATAAATAAGAAGGGAGATTAGGAAATATCACTGGTACTGACTCATTCTTTAATATTGGTTTTCCTCTCGGAATTCTACTAATGGTGCCATCAACCAATTTTGTTTTATAAAAACGCAAAATATCCTTTTCTGGGAAGTGCAACGCACAAACAACATCTTTTACACTAAATATTTTATCTTGTCTAGGAATTGTTCTTAGCCACTTTTGAAATGTTACAGGATCCTAAAAAGAAAACGTATTAATGAACATCTAGGGCTTTTGTATGATTTCCCACCACCTAAGTGATAACTGGTTAAAATGGCCTTATTTTAGATATTGGCGATATAGATCTGAAAACTATAGTGTTTAAACAAAATATTTGTTAAAAAGGCGAACAATTAAACTATTTTTAATGTAATCATATTAATTTTTGTTCTTATTACTATACAATAATTTTACTCCCAAGAGTTTTTAGGTTATGTTGTTTGCAAACATTCTAAACATTGATGTAATTTTTAAAATTTTTATAAAATCGAAAGTATATATTTTAACGAATGCATTAATCGTTAATAGTGTTTATCAACAAATATTTTACTTACGTTAGGAGCTTGAAAAGAGACTTGGGTTGTTCTCTCCCCGTTCTTTCCTGAGCTTCCTATCAGAAGAATAACCCGTTTTACATCCCGGCACGAAGCAAACTCTACTTGTATAACAAGTTATGTCACTCATTGTTTATATTAATAACGCAAAAATACAGTAATAAATAGTTTTTTACACAAATAATCCAAAAAAATCTCGCGTTGGTCTATCTAATACACGAAAAGTTAAGTGCGGGTGCGATCACTGCGCCTCTGTCGGCCAACCCAGCGAACTAACCAAAAACATGGACAGAAATCGCAAATTCGGCCATAAGCGTTCGGTCTCCTACCCTATAGCCCTCCGTAGTAAGGGCATAGCCTGCGTAATGCGTCAATTGCTTCCAGAGCCTGGTGGTTTGGTGGTTAGATGGCTGGATAGATGGCTGTGCTTGTGAATCTTGTGATATGACGGCGCAAGTTCGATTCCTGTCAGTGCCCAAGATCGGTAACCAGTCTTGGTCAGTGCCGATGGATATTTTTTTTAAGGTTATGTTTATACCTTTTTTAAATTTGAGTTAATTTGGGTTTGAATTGGATTATTTTAGGTTAGTTTTGATTGTAATAATGGGGAACATTGTTTCATGCGTGAAGAAAATAATAGTCAACGTTTCATATAAATCATATGATATAAATGGGTGAAGTGCCGGAATATACCAATATATCAATGAAGGAGAGCACAAGAATAAAATTTATTCTTGTGAAGGGGTGAAGGGGAGGTTGAAATTCATTCCGTTCACAGTTTATACCGTACCCGGACGGTATCCGTATAAACCAGTGCTGCCAGTTGCCAGTATTTTGAGAATCGAGACAAGGCCACCTATAGGTAGCCGTGATCGAGAGCGTCAAACGTCAGTGACCCGCGTATATTTTAAATATATGGTTACCCGGGCGCCCAAAGCGCCTAAAAATTATAATAGCGTCTACGGGGACCGAGATACTCTGGCAGATTAATAGACGTTTCCCTTACCACATCAGAGGGCTTTAGAGTTGCGCGCGCATTACGTTCTCCATATCTTTAGGTTCTAGCGAGTTGTTGTCAAATGGTGCGTAGCCTAGTGCTTGGATGATGTCTGCCATACGGCGGCCCGGGTTCGATTCCGGTGCACGTCATGCCTTTTATTTTTAATATTATGTGTAATTGCATAATGCAAATTTCTTACTGCGCATGCTTATTAGACGGGGTAAGGCAGATATTGACACCTCTTCAGAGACAAGGGAACCTCTTTTCATTTTCAAAGGAAAAATAACTTTATTCTTTGTTTATAGTTTATGGCGTTGCTGCGGGGCAATTGCCAGAAAAAAGAAATGTGTCTTCTGAAATAATCAAATTATTCGGTTGATATCGGTTAGGCTGGAATTCCGAACTTTATACACTAGCTTGCTAGATTTTACATGCTTCGTAAGGTCTGCTTTTTGAGCACGCAGCTCTATTTGTATATATTTTACAAAAGGCGTTATCAAATGGACCGGATTCCAACCATTCAGATCACAGGCACCTTTAAACATGGGAATGTTCAACAGTTCAACCATTCTTTCCTAAACAATTTCCTATATTTATCCATTTTGTTTGTTTAATAATAATATTATAAATTATATACTACTTACTAGTACAATTGTCTTATAAAGACAATGCTAGTACTATAATTTTCATAGAGACGAAGAGACGATCATATCTCAAGTCTTAAGATAATTTTAATTAATTTATAAGTACAATAATATGTTAATTCAAGTGCGCGAAATTATTTGCTTCTCTGTCAAAAGCATGCCACTCAAACAGTTTAGAAATAAACTCGTTTAACATTAAA
Source organism: Pissodes strobi (assembly GCA_016904865.1). Classification (NCBI taxonomy): domain Eukaryota; kingdom Metazoa; phylum Arthropoda; class Insecta; order Coleoptera; family Curculionidae; genus Pissodes; species Pissodes strobi. The sequence goes on from MU186886.1 coordinate 27,111, forward strand.
GATTTCCCAACACCGTTGTTTGAATACCTTTACTCAACCAACCTTTACTCAAACAACGCCAACACCAACCAAGTTGGCTGTAGGCGTTTTCAAAAAGTATTCTCAATATCTCAATTCAAGTACGCGAGAGTATTTGCTTCTCTGTCAATAACATGCCACTGAAACACTTTAGAAATAAACTCGTTTGACATTAAAGGTTTCCCAACATCAATCAATTTGGCTCTAGGCGTTTTCGAAAAGTAGGGAGCGATTGATATCGGAATATCATCGGAATTGATATCGGATATCGGAATAGTCGACCATTATTTTGAAAATCGATTTTGCCGCAAGCCCGCAAGCATTATAAGATCCTTTACACAAATAGTGCACTATATAAAAATCGGCATTTCCTATTGGTCGATTCGCATGGCCCTCCGCTCGCTTCGCTCGCTACGGGAGCTCAAGAAAAGGAAACCAACCAGGTGCTAACCCAAACTAACCCAAGACATCCCCAAATGAAGAAAAAAAATGTTAATAAAAAAAAATAGCAACGGCGTTCGAACCTCGGCCGTCCAGGTGAGAACCAGCTGTATAAACCTCTACACCACAAGAGCTCTTGATAGAAATTGATTGCATCACGCAGACATATCGTAAGACGAGATGGATCGACTAATAGGAGAGGTCGATTTTTACATAGTGCACTATTTGTGTAAAAGATCTTTAAATGCGTATTAATGGGCGCCCAGTGCCAACTGAAACATTTTGGGCGGAAATTATCTTTTGAAATCGCCCAATTGGCGCTAAAGCGCCCATACTGGGAACACTGGTATAAACTGTGTTCCGGTGTACCCAGTACCCAAGTACACAGACTCTTGTTACCAACCGAACCAACCAGTGCTGCCACGGATCCGCCTCCGAAAATATAAATTAGAGATGCGTTGATATTTCCAAATCTGTTAATTTATAACTGTTATTTGGAATTTGGCAGTAACAGTTGAAGTCTATTATCTATTGCTAGTAAAGTGTTGGCAGAAGGGGAAGGATTGCCAGAACTCAAAATAACAGTGTGGCAGCAGACAGAAAGGTAACAGATTTCGCAAAAATGTACAAAATCTAAACAATGCAATGCTAGGTCCAATGAATTGAAACACTTGGCTAGGTTCCTGTATATAAGAAAATTATTTGCTAAAAAGATGTTTATTTAATAAAAGCTTAGAAAAATATTTAGCGTTTATTTATTCATAAAATTACATTAATATAATATAGTATAAGGAACGTAGAAAAGCAAAAGAAAAGCTGTTGATATAGTCTTTTTCAATCGAAAGCAAACGTGTTTTTTTTTGCATAGTCTATACAGAAATTACAGAATACAACATTGATTTTTGTAATTGTACTTAAATATCCTATACTTTAAAATATTTTTTGAAGTGAAAACTTCTTTAGCACGGGTGTGATTTGAGACTCGATGAAACGAAAAAGAGACGAACATATAGATCTATAGGATGTAGCCTGCGAGCGAATGAGATACAACATAGTTATACAATTGTTACATGTTTGATATCAGTAAAAAGTAAAAATTAGTTATCGTCCGATCGCTGAAGTTAAGCAACGTCGCGCGTCGTTAGTATTTGGATGGGTGACCGCTGAGGAACACCACGTTTAGTTTTATGTAGGTTTCACTTTTACCACCCATGAACTAAACACATAAATTTTTTAATTTAGGCGAGCTGGAAATAGATACAGGATTGTAAAAAGATTATTATTATTATTATTATTATTAATAAAAAAATTGCGGCATGTCCTTCAGACCCCCGACAGAAGTGAACATTTCAACAGAGTGATATTAAAAACTAAATAAGCTGAGCTGAGAGATCCCATTAAAATACGTGTGTCAAAAGTGAAAATCACCAGTTTTATGCAATTAGACCGATGCGGTTTTTTGGTATAGTGTTTTCGAAATCCCCATTTTTTATGTACGAAAGTTTGGTTGATCCAGATTGTTTGTTTTTTGCAGTAATAAAATATTATGTTGTGACGTGTCGTATCAAAACCCGATCTCGCAAAGTTTAAATTCAACGAGCTCATCTTGTAAAAGGCGTCATTATTTGTAAAGGGTCTTGAACGTTTTTTAAAGTAGATTCTCATCAAATAATCGATTTTTTATGAAGAAATTACTTTTCAAGGAAGAAACCTTCCTTTTTTCATCTACAGGAAAAACAGGGATTATATTTCCTTCAAATTCCCGAACTCGAACTTTTTCGGCGCTAGAACGATCCACATTGACCTACGTTTTTCATAAATGTACACGTCCAAAAAATACTTATCATTTTCAGATTCTCACAAAGTTAAATACGGTTCGGAAGACCATCAAAAGGAATTTGCACAGAATACACACACTAAAGGCACTATGGCACTCGACGAGCGGTGTGTGTGCGAAGATGTTGATTGACACGGTTCTTGAATAGGGGTAGGTTGTAATTAGGGGGAACAGTTGTCCTGAGAGTGAGTATCACAGTGATGGAGTGCGCCAGACAAAGGAGTTCTTGTAAAGTGACGTTCTAGGTGTTTCCAGGTGTACGACGAACTGGTGCGCTCTTGCCATAAACTTTATCTATGGCTCTTGCCGTCTGACGTGACTGTCTGCCAGGCGTTACTGGGGGCGGGATGAGGCGGGCCGAATTCTGAGAACATGTGCCGTGAAAATCTCTGTAAAACAGGGAGATTTCGGCCACTTGTCTGCGGTGTTCCAGACTATCCAGATCCCGGGTCACCGACGAGAAACACTGCTCGCTTCTGAATGTGGAGTCCAGCAGCTTAAGAATCTGCTTAGGTGCGGCACCCCAGATGTGTAAACAATATTTTTAGCACGCTCTTATTTGCAGTTTATAGACCAAGAGCAGCTGCTGCGGTGCATATAGTTTTTTTGCGAAATAGCGCACCTGCGATGTCATGCCAGGACATATCGCTATTGACCATTGACCAAGACACCCAGTAGTTTGATTGACGACGATGAAGGATGGTCGATCCTGCCATAATGATGTCAGGGCCCACCGTATTGGCTTTCTTGGTAAATATGGCTGCTTGAGTTTTTGCTGCATTGAACTGAACCAAATTCCTGTCGCCCCAAGTTCTAAATTTATCCTGATCTTGATTAATTGTTGTAATCTGCTCCTGTCTGCGGTGATAAGTCTCAGTCGCTGGTAACGATTTTTCTGATCTAAATCGGGAGATAAGGGTACTGTCATATGCAAAACGTAAACAGGATTATTGGTTCCGGTCGGCGGGTTATAAATATAGATTAGGATTAGGAACAGAGTTGGTGAAAGTATTGCGCCCTGAGGCACGCCCGCATTAATAGCGAATGTGTCTGAGATCTGTCCATCAACTGCAAGATGCACTGATCGGTTCTTAAAGAAACTGGCAAGCCAGCTACAAAAGGACGCTAGCAGTCCGAAGGACGACAGTTTGTTGAGCAATCCGGCATGCCAAACTCTGTCGATTGCCTTCGACATATCATATCCAACGCAATCGCTCGAGATTCTCCGTAGTTTTCCATTGGTTTACTCCATATATGAGACACATAAGCCAATATATCTCATGTCGACCTCTCTTTGCGAAAGCCGTATTGTTTATCGTTAATTATTCTGTTGGTCTCGAGATACTTGAGTAGTTGCTGATTGGCTACACATTCTTTGACGTCGGAGATTATTGGAAGCAAAGCTTTTAGGCGATAGTATGAGGCCATGGTTTTCTTGACTTTTTTTTTAAACAGGTTGCACTCGAACGACTTTCTAAGAGGATGGGTAAATCCCCTTTCGGTAAGACAGAGAAAAGAGTTGGGAAAAAATGGGTGTTAGTTTATTGGCGTAGTTCTTTAACACGATGCCAGGTATTCCGTCCGGTCCGGTGATGAAACTTTACTTCTACCATGGTGGTGTTGACGTTGGATATGATGGAGAGAGACTTGCCTTGGTGACGTTTAAAGCAGAGTGCGATGAAAATATTTCGGCGAGCATGTTGGCTTTTTCCTTAATTGTAGTGGCCATGACGACGCGTTCGTCTGTCAAAGATTGGAAAGACGTTTTTGTAAAGTTATTACTTACTGTCTTTGCTACCAACCAGAAGTTCCTGGAGCCCCTGGGGCATTGCAAAAGTTTATTCCCGATCCTTTGATTGTGTTTGTTCTTAGTTTCATCAATCACACGTTTGCATTCATTTCTCGCTTCGGCAAAATAACTGCGAATTTCAACGGTCTGATTTTGCTGCGAGTACTTGTAGACATGCTGTTTCCTACCTACAGCTCTTTTGCATCTTCTGTTGGACCAGGGCTTTCCTTTTGACGCTAACTTGATTCAATTTGGGATGTATATATCTCATGTATGTGTATCGTATATCAAAACAAAATTTTGTAAAATAGTATTATAAGTATTATAAATAAATAAAAGAAACAACTGAACTAAAAATAAAATTAATAATACTAAGCGCTTATGCCTTTTTATTTAGCTGACTTAATACGTATTCACGAAAAAATTGAAAGGAGTGCCTGTTTATCGTCGATTTGTCAAATGTACTGTTTTCTTTTAAAAGAATAGTAAAAAGTAGTCACATGTTAAAAAATAGCAGGACACTCTGTAGGTGTACAAATGAAGTGGGGCACTGTGAAAGCCGCCATACGCCATACTCTTACCACCGCCCAGCGATGACATGTCTTTTATTCTATCTCAATGATACTCACTATCACTGCTCGTCACCATTCACCAATGAATAGCCAATATACGCAGGGGCTTCACGCACCAAAAACATTTCGTTCTGCACCCTACTTGTTAGTGCATGAGCTATGGATGACGGGGTAACCGGGCCCTGGGCCTCCACTCAGTGTGGGCCCCCACTAACCTTGGATTTAAATTTTTTATAACAATATATTTCTAATTTTTAAGAAAGTAATAGGTATAATTTACTATATACAAACAAGCAATATTTTCATCCTATGTTAAATATATTCACTGGCGGAACTGCAAAATTTAGGCCTCTTGCAAAATTCAGTGCAGGCAAAATTAAATGTTGATTTTTTGGAGACGGGGCAAAATATACGCTGGTTAAAGGGAAAAATGCGATAAAAAATGCAAGTTTTTAAAGGAAAAAATGCGACCAACTCCAAGCGCAAATTATTTTATTTGCAAGAGATATCAAGCTCGAATTCTACTTTCTCAAGGTATTAAGTGAAACTTGTTGGTCTTGTCGCGCTGATGCAGCAAAAGTCATTAAAAAAATTAAAGAAGCCCTTGCTGACATATCGCATGACCAAGAGGACGTCCTCAAAATCGAAGATGCTAGACTTTTAAAGAAGACGGGAAGTCTTGAAATTGCACTGTCCGCTGAATTTTGGAACGACATTTTAGAGCGATTCAATGCTACTAATAAGATGCTGCAAGGTCCTAAAATGGTTCTGCCTTTTGCAGTGGAAGCGCTGAAATCGCTCAGATTATTCGTAGAGAGAGGAAAGTTTGAGGAACAGGAAGAAGCAGCGCGGAAATTATCAGATACTAACGAATAAATTGAAAGACGTTCTAGATCAATAAATGTTAGGCTCAATCGACTGCGTTATGCAAAATCCTCTGATGCCCAGCTGTCACCCAAGGAAAAATTTCTAGTAGTAAGTTTTTTCTAGTAATTTCCAGCTTTTCGCATCTCTGAGTGATAAGATTCGAGCTTATGACATTTTCTGCGATCGATTTGGCTTGTTGAATCATTTAGTCGGCACACACTTGTCGGCAGAAGTTAGTAAAAATTTTGAACGACGATCTTCTTTGTCTTGGGAATGAGTTGGTCCAGTTTGTAGTCTTGGTAGATGCATTTAAGAAGGACTACAATGTCGACAGTGAACCCAAAGGAATGTTTATCTACAGCAATCTGGTTAATAATAACTTAGGCGCTACATTCCAATATTGAAATTACGTTGATCGCTAATTGCCGCGGAGTGTACATTTTCTAAAATGAAAATTATTTTAAAAAAATGAGGAGTCCTATTTCTATGCATATCCTATATCGACATCATCGACCTGAAAATCTAATGCCACCTCTTAGGCCGCGTGACGCCTGAATATAGGCAACCACTTATTTGGAATTGGTTGCCTATATTCTGGCGTTAGAAATAACACGTTTTACACGAACGGTTACAGACAGCCTGCAAAACACATTCCCGTCGCAGATACCGCCTGACGTGCGTTGTTTAATGTTTACATTTGTAACGTTTGCATTAGAATGTCTAATATTACATCCACGCATAGCTCTACGGTCTCTTCGCTCGCTATACGCTCGCAACGAACAAAAGCTAGCCAAAACTAACCCAAGGCATGCCCAAAATCAAGAATTACCGTTACTATACTCTTACAATATGTGTACAACATTTCATGATAAGTAGTTTCCGCGTGGAAAATAGGTTAAAACTAACCGTAAAAATGAACACGAGTGAAATCGCAGGTAAAATCTAAAAGTGTCCTATGTCCTTTACTATACTCTTAAAAATATCTGTACCAAATTTTATGATGATCGGTAGTAGTAGTAGTAGTTTATGCGTGAAAGCATAAGAAACAAACAAACAAACACATTCGCATTCATAATTATAGATATTCGTATTTATAATATTAGTTAGGATTCTTTAGTAATACTTACTTACTGGCAGCTTCAATCGGAACTAACCCAAACTAACCCAACCTATGGACACAGCTTATTCACTACCAGCCCTAGTCATCTTGGGCCGACATCCTTTGATTTGGGAAAGTCAATAACCAAATTTTGCAAATTTTAGAAGAGGGCCATGGCTCAATATTGTTTTAAACGTCTAGGCATCTGAATAATACTTTTAACAGTTCGTTTAAATTAAAATAATAATATGTTTTTAATCGTTTAAAATCCGTTTAAAAACGATTTTAAATGGCAAAATTGTATAAAAATCCGAAAATTTCTGACTTTTTTAGGACGATAGCCTTGGCTTCGGACGAATTTGTCGTGGATTTTGAAGCGAAAATTCATTTTAAATTCAACCGTCCATTAAAAATAATCTGTGCTATGGATCCAAATAGTCCAAATACACTGCGAATATAATAATACAAATCTAATACCGCCCTAGCGGCTAGCTTTTTAGAAGCGCCATTTGAGTCGTTGCAATCGCGGCCGTACTGGATTAGCTTGCTTCTCAAACACATTCCGTCCCCATATTTCCTTCCGCACACTTCCGTCCATTTTCCCGAGATTTACCCTCATACCGCGGCGTAAGATGTTTACACATCAATAGACTGCGTACGACGATGACGCAAAGACGTCTAGCATATCTGTCATCGCATTGGTCATTGGTCAGTATAGAGAAAGATTTGCTTCGAGAAATCATTAATGATTTGGCCTCTAAAAAAGCACATAAAGTGTTTTTCACTTAAATATAGTAAGCCTATCAACTGTAATAAAGATTTAAAAAAAAATACAAAAAGTAGTATGTATTTTAATAGTGAAAAATTTGTTTCTTAAATGTAAAAATAAAATCATCAGAGATCCTCCACCTTCTTCATTGCCCCGGGCCTCGACACCCCTGCGTCCAGCCCTGCTTTCACATACTAAAAGGGAATTTTATTCCAAAATGGGAAATTTAAACCTTTGTTTAGACAATGTTTAAACTGAGTAGAGGGGAAAAGGCTAACTGTGTATGTGTATTGGCAACACTGACTTCGCTAATATGACAGATGACTCAATTTTTAATTTGATTACTATTTGACATTTCTGTTTATAAAAATCTAATGTTTACATGGCTATGCCGCACCTCTCCTGCATTTTACTTTTTGTGTTAACGGCTTGATTTTAGACAAAAAAAAGTATGTGGCCCGAGATTCGTCGCTGTAATATTGACATTTAATTAGTAGGTAGGAAAAATGTTCCATTAGAATAGGAATTAAATAAGAGGAAGAACCAGGCACCTTTCCAACTATGGCAGGTACTGACAGGGTTTCAATGAATGATGCATTATCTAATGTAGAAGTTCTGGATGAACTACCACTACCTGATGAACAACCTTGCATTGAAGCTCAGCCATGTAGTGTAGTGTACCAAGCTAATTTTGATACCAATTTTGAGGATCGTAATGGGTTTGTTACTGGTATCGCCAAGTATATAGAAGAGGCCACAGTACATGCTAATCTGGTAGGTTTCATAGGTATATTGGTAAATATTTACTTTGAGCACTTTTCGAATTTTGCAAAAAAATTTTATGTGACGTGTAGAAGACAGTATTAGAAGTGTTTTGTGACACGTTACATATTGCGCAAGACACTTTTGACGCCAAAAATTGAAAAATAAAAATCATAAATGAGGCCATTTAGGAAGACATTTAAACGCGAACTCTCCCAATTTGACGTTAATGATGAAAATTTACTTGCAATGTTGTCACACTTGACTAACATTCTTGATTTTCAAGTAGGTAAATGTTCCAGGGCAGGTGCATGGAATATCAATTATTGAAATTACTTACATGGAAATGGATGAAGCACTAATGGGTAAAGCGCCGCTGCATTTTTCCAAAAAACGTGGAATCGCTTTGTATAGTCCCCGATTATATTTTCTTTTCTCAATTTTCGCCTCGTCAATTTCTATAATTTTTCCTTCGCCCCCAATGATCTCACTGTGTCTTCATTACGCAAACTAAGGAAAACCAACCCAAACTAATTGAATCTAACCAAAACTAACCCAGACTAACCCTAATTAAGCAAAGTAAAGAGACAAGCGTGCTATGCGCGCTTGTGTTTTCACTAACTCATACTAAGCAAAACCAACCCAGACTAACCAAAACTAACCCAGACTAACCCTAATTAACCAGTTATTACCCGAACGAAGCAAAACCAACCGAAACTAACCAAAACTAACCCAAACTAACCAAAACTAACCCTAATTAAGCAAAGTAAAAAGACGCAAAGCAAAACCAACCCAAACTAACCCTAATTAAGCAAAGTAAAGAGGCAAGCGCGCTACGCGCGCTTATCTCTTCACTAACCCAAGCGAAGCAAAACTAACCCAAACTAACCAAAACTAACCCAAACTAACCAAAACTAACCCAAACTAACCAAAACTAACCCAGACTAACCCTATTTAAGCAAAGTAAAAAGACAAGTGCGCTACGCGCGCTTGTCTCTTCACTAAGCCAAGCTAAGCAAAACCAACCCAAACTAACCCAGACTAACCCTAATTA
>MU186886.1:53390-82755 GCA_016904865.1 Pissodes strobi
TTGGGCATACTTATGGATCGAACATTGAATTGGAAGAAGCAAACTGAACATGTGCAGTAAATTATCCTCCGGCGTATATGCTTTAAGGCTAATGAAGAAGTATCTCGGCTTTGAAGATCAATGTAATATACCTACTTTTATTCGATTTTGTGATTCAGTATCATTTTCTGGGTTGCTGAGGTAGGGGCTGGAAGGCCATTCATTGTCCAAAAGAGAGATTTGGGTCTGCCGATTGGTCAATCATGTAGGACGCACTTTAAACGGCTGAACATGCTAACTGTGAGTGCTGCCTATGTTTGTGATATCGTGCTGTGTTTTCACAAGCACAGAAAAATAATATGACCCCTTTCGTTGAACGTTGGTGCACTATGATACAAGAGCCTTAAATTGCAACATCCCTTCCCGTCGATTGTCTTTTTTGAAAGATCTGCTTGGTATAATGGCATTGCTTTTTATAGCAGGCTTCCAAATAACACAAAATCCTTCTGGGAAAAGCTTTAATAAATATCGAAAAGCAATTTTCAAATACTTGATATATCTGCGACCGTACAGTTTCCGAGAGTTTCTGACGAGCTGCATTATAGTATTTTATTCATTGATTTTTGTTCTTTTTTTTCTTTGTGATTGCTTGACTGTAGTTTGTGTCGTCCGACGAGTTTTGTGGCTGGGTAATCGATACACGCCAATAGTATTTTAATATTGTATTATGATAGTAGTACCCGTTTTTAACTAACTCTATGTGCTATGTAATGTGTGTTTTCGAATCTCTGAGCTTTTATCATGTTCATTATTGTTTATTGTAAGTTTATATAAAGAGAGGTAATTTTTTTTTAATTTTTAAACAAAGTTAACACATTTTTAGGACGCCAGACCTTTACTGTTATTTTATATGTATCATATTATGATACACTTTAGATAATATAGATTTTTTTGATTTGAACCGAATTGTATTAGAGTTATTAGCAATTATCAGTTTTGCATTAAATTATAGATGGATGTTTCAGAAATAGGAACTTGGGAATTGTGGCTTTTTTTGGCTTTTAGAAAGCAAACATTAGAAACATATATTTTTTAACTCTCGAAATAAACACTATACAAATACAAGCAGACACGTTTAGTAAAATTTATTATTTTAACTTATGGCTCCTGAAGAAATAGAGTTCAGATTAAAAGAAATCAATTATCAAATTTTTTCAAAGAATTATTCTAAACAACTTTGAGTAGCGCTTTTAGTTACGCATTTTGAAACTTATTTGTAAAAAATCAGCACAATAATTATAAAGATAATTTTTTCAAAGGCAAGGTTTATCCAAAATTTATTTAGACATGTTTAAGAAATAACTTTATCTGTAACTGATAAGAAAATTGTCTATTAAACTTTTCCACCTGTTTTCGAAGCTTTTTTTACTAAAAGTTTCAAAAGTTCGATTCAAATGTTTTTTCTTTCTAGATGACGTTTGTACTAATTTTGAAACACCCTTTATAACTTAACAAAGTTTTTAATAACTTTTCTATAGAAGCAAAAGTTTTAATAAATAATACCTAGTTTAAAAATATTAAAAGTGGTAATTTACAGTTATATATTTTTAAATCCATCTTTGGTTACAGTATACATTATTGCCTATGAAACTAATATGAGAAACCAAATTAATATCTAATTTTGAAACCCAGTTTTTAACATTACTCTAAAATCATTTAAATATGAGATCAGGGAATGCTGTCAGCATATATTTGATCTACAAATATCTATTTTTTTTCTTATGCAAAAGCGTCCTTGGAGATATGTTTAAGTATATCTGGAACAAAAAAATCTGTTAACTAACTAAAAAAAAAAATATATATATAATCATTATTCATCTATTACTGATTGGAAACCCAAGACTGGTTGTTTAACCCAAGCAAGCTTCTGAAGCAGTTTCTTAAATGTTGATTTGACAATGTTGTTTTTAAGTGTACATGAAAGCACTATTTGTTTAGAATATGTACATTTCGAAAAACTGTCAGAATTCTGTGTATATTAGGCTGCAAAATAAAGCCATTAGAAGTTGCAAAAACATGGCTGAAGTTAAATTTCTAAACCCTTTTCTTTGTTTAGTATTTTGCAACTGATGGAAAAATTTCTTTAATCTTAGAAACTAATCCAAACTAACAATATAATGTACAAAATACTTATTTTTTAAGGACCTTCCTCAACACAGCTTTATATGGTAAGAACCATGTTGGAATGCTTGATATCAGAGAAATCTGGTGGTAAAAAGACTTTACGCAAAGACATTGATGGGTCCTATTTGGTGCAAATTGACCAATTTCATAAAACTTCTTTCTATTGGAACTATTTGCTGAGTTTTAGTGATTTTTTGCAAAAATGTTGTGACCTGTCACAATTATGGTATCGAGAATTCTACCTTGAAATGACCATGGGTAGAAGAATAAATGTAAGTTTTATTATCAAACTATTTTAGTTATAAGTATTTGCTTTTGACATAACATCTTACTTAAACACGAAACTAAACAGTTTTTGGAACAAAATGATATCACTTTGTTTAAATTATAGTATACTCTGCGGAAATCAAACAAAGCATTTGAGACGTATTTGACAAAATTATTAACATTTTAAAACTAAACCAAATTAAACGAAAAAAAAACGCCTCCATCGTCGGCTTGATTGCCCATAAGATCTACACTAATACTTGGGTGTTCCGTATATTGTCCATTCGCAGCCAGTTACACTTCCCATTGTTTATCAATAGCCTTACAAATATAATTAATAATTCAAGATGTTTATTACACTGTCATATGGATGCTTTTGTTAATTTCAAGCTGACGTTCACGGTACTTAGTTAGTAGTCTAATATTTAATATTAGGAAATGTATAGTGATTCTGAATCACATAATAACGGCCTCCGAAGTTTTAGCAAATTTTATGTGTTGGTGGTATGTTTATGAAAGTGGAAGGGTACACACTAAAACAATTTGATAAGCACAAAAATATAATATCTAGAATTATGCATGGATTGATGGACAGTGCTGATACCATATTTTTCTTTCAAGGATATCTGATATTTTGTAAGGTCACTTTCTTCAATACAAAGTCTTCTAATATATTTTTTAAGGATGGTCCTTCTCACAGTTAGTTTTTGTTTTGGTAAAATTATGAATTCGGTATCCCTTAGAACAAGAAAAATAAATCAGCAAGTCCCAAGATGTCGTATTTCAGCATATGAAAAGTTTCGAAAATAGTGTAGTAAATATACTAAATGAAACACCTTTGGTATTCCAAATTTTGCATGTAACGAATGCTCAAAATAAACGAAGTAACAAGGTTGATTGAGGAGGGCGGTCCACCCCCTTCTGTATCCGTCACTGCTGTATACACGTTTGCCATGGAAACTCTACATTTTCGGCTACACAATGCCGAAACACGCAAATAAATACCATAATTCTTATTGAAACTATTTAACTTTCAGTTTAGATAAAAATACACCAAATATGTGTATTACTTTTATTAAGTAATATGCTTTAACAAAGTGTGAATTTTTTAGAAATGTACAGTGAGACACCATCATAATGAGGAATGCAATGATTTAATAACTATGGAGAAGAGAATACAATTTCCTATTGATATGTCCATGCCTTGGATTCTAACGGATCATATTTTAAAGACGAAAGAACCTTCCATGATGGAGTGAGTTATTTTAATTCAATTATTGACTATAAAACAATGGGATTTTGAACTATTTGTTTATTTTTTGAAGGTATGTTTTGTATCCGCTGGATTTGTACAATGACAGTGCTTTGTACGCTTTAACAATATTTAGGAAGCAGTTTTTGTATGACGAAGTAGAAGCCGAAGTTAATCTTTGTTTTGACCAGTTTGTATTTAAACTTAGTGAACAAATCTTTGCTTATTATAAGCAGTTAGCAGCAAGGTAAGTTGTGTAAATCTTTATAACTATAGTTAAATTATATTTACTTAGTAAATACGCAAGTATGATACAGTAACGTTTAGCTTTATTTTAGTATATTTTTGGACAAAAGATTCAGAGTGGAATGTTCAGCAATAGGGGCATATTTACTGCCTTATCCAAGAGCAAATAGGTATGAAACATTGTTGAAACAAAGGCATGTGCAATTATTAGGCAGATCTATTGACCTGAATAAACTTATTACTCAAAGAATAAATGCTGATATGCAAAAGTCTTTAGACTTGGCTATTAGCAAATTTGAAGCTGGAGATATTACTGGTGTTGTAGAATTAGATGGATTGTTACAAGTAAGTAAGGTTATTACAAATTCGACGCTTGCCATTGGCATCTAGGATACTATAAAAATTGAGTTGAGATATTTAAAATTGAACAAACGTAGTTATGAGATGCAGAATCATATTCACTATATCATTGATTATTTTTCTCTTATGCAAGATTCCATCTTCAGGTTTTGAACAATTTTCATTTTTAAATCCCTCAACATGTAAAAATATCACAAGGGTTTGTAAATTTTTGTCAAGATATTTAGAAGCACGACGTATAAGTCTCTCATTTTATGTGGTAAATTAAAACATTTTAAAGCAATAAGTATTCCACAAACTTTCCCTGTACGTACCCCCTCTTGTCTAGCGGTGACACGATAGTAAGGACACCAAATAATACGGCAGTACTCGAAAATGCTACGGGCTAAATGACAATTGTAAAGAGAACATATTGCCATAATATCACTAACAAATTATCTCATCAAGATGGGTAAGCTGAGCCAAATGGTCATTTGGCTCAGCTTAAAAACTTATTAATATGATTATAGTCCGCAGTGGAAAACTTGCACAAGGTAATATTTGTTTTATTTTGTATTATTAAAATAGTGTGGCACTCAAAGTGCAATTCCAGAAGAGGATGATACGAATCATACCGACAGAAAAAATTGACTTTTGTGAAGTTTACAGAAGTGTACACCCACAATCCATCGATCCATTTTCAGTGGAGTACTGTATAATCAATTAATCGATCAATCTTTGTTAATGGCAATACAAAGAGCTTGCATACCTCAAAAATTTATCACAAAAGTGTACAAAGATTTCATCCTACAGGCCAGAAACAACCTAAAACGTCACTGGATGAAACCATTATTTTGTGCCATGACCATAGTGTTGATAATTTGGAGCAACTTGTGAATGCTGACCTGATTATGTATGGCTATCTTCACCTTGATAGGTCATTGAAGTTTAACTACCATATAATGGAAACTTCTGAACAAACCTCTAGTGGGTGCTTTAATATAAAGGTAGTAAGTACCTTGCAACTTGGATGAGAAATTTACAAAACACATATTTTGCTTTAGTGTTTTCCCATTTAAGATATAATATATGCTTTTGGAGATCCTGCAGTAATTATTTACAAACTAACCCACTTTTTGTGCACTAGAAGCGGGCCATACAATATATGTGTCGAGCCAAACCTATTTAATCATGAAAGCTCTTCTAAAACGGAGTTTTATCCACAATACCGAAACAGAATTATTGCACTCGACGCGCGTTTCGCTAACCATGTTAGCATCATCAGGAGATGATTAAAACTGTTTTAATCATCTCCTGATGATGCTAACATGGTTAGCGAAACGCGCGTCGAGTTCAATAATTCTGTTTCGGTATTGTGGATAAAACTCCGTTTTAGTGCATGTTGCCGAAGGTTCCAAACCCCAACATAGATGAAAGCTCTTATTTACGCGGAAAATTGTTAACCTTGCATTTTTATTTTTGAATAAAGTCTATATGGAATAATGCTTTGATCTTTCAATATTTGTCCAAATAAAAATAATTATTATTTTTAAATGTTTTAGTGTTTAGCTATCTTTTGAAGCCCTTCAATTTTTGTATCGTTTGGCTTGTTGCTAGACATACAACCATTAACGTATAATCAATCAATAATAGGTCAATGCATACAACTAAATTTTTTTTCTCACATAGCACCATCACCATTTATACTTTCTATTATTTTTTTCCAACACATTCTGCTGCAGTTGACCTGGGTGGAATTTTCAAGGGGATCGTGAGATTGTCGGTAAAAATCGAATTTTGCGTACCTAGCCGTCGTTTTTTTATATCGCTGTTAATAAATTGAGTTTTTGAACAGCAATTCTTTAATTATATTTTCGTTCAGACAGATAGATTGGACACTCAGGAGCAATAACGTGACCTGTCTGGTTTCCTGATTTAACCCCTTGTGACATATTTTTAATGAGATATTGAGATCAGATAAAAAATCAAGTTTGATAGGAAGGGTGAAGGAATTTAGAAGATTTAATGATCAAATTGTTGATAAAATGAGTGCAATAGAACATGACTTTCAAAATAATGGGCCTCGTTTAGAGCAAATAATGTGCTTGTTAATATGTATATAGCCCCTTACATATTAGTGAGCATTTAAAAAAATACTCTTAATAAAGAAAAATCGATTTTACTCCACAATTCCATTGTTTTGATCTCGAGTATCACACCTATACCACGGTATAAATAAATATACGGTCCCAGTGGTGTCAAATTTACCATTTCGCCGACAGTGTTTGGTGTCGGAGCGAATCCGGATCAATCTGGTTCGTGACCTGCGTCTGCGGTGGCTGGGCTATGAGGGGCAGTCTACAGCCAGTGTGTAAACGTCCTGAGATTGTGCACTGTCGGGTCGCGTTGAACTAATAACCGAGGAAGTAATTTTGCATCAGCCGACAGGCTGCTCGCTGCTGCAGGTGTGCGGCGGCTTTTGCGTTTGATGCGAGTGGCTCTACTCTATATTGTTTGTATATCTGCCTATACCAGATTTGAAGTGAAACTCTTCAGAAGTTTTTTCTGATGTATACAATCATACACGTTAACTCTGTTTCCACGTTGCATAACATTTTACTCAACTTTAACAAATATTTTAATATTTAACTTAAATATGTGATCAAAAATAGTTCTGGTTCTGCTTACGTCACGTGAAATGGAAATAAAATAAAAATCACCCGAAGCTATTTGTTGTTGTTGTCGTAGTGACCAAAATATGGCATCAATAAAAAAATATTTCAAAATATTTTGATTCGATAAATAGTTTAAAAGATACAGGCATTATTATTTGATGCATTTCACTGTCGTATATGAAGACATGTCCATAAGCACTTTATTGCTATATCGGACCGATTAACTTTGTCCGACATGTCGTAAATAGTTTCATCACATAATGTTATCTTTGTTTGTATAAAAGGGTTATTTATTTTAGGTAAATAGATTGTGTCACAAGCTTCTTAGCAAATGGCTGGCTTTAGACGACTTTGATTCTATGTTCAGAGAAGCTAACCACAATGTGCTAGCTCCCTATGGCAGAATCACTCTGCATGTCTTTTGGGAACTCAACTATGACTTTTTGCCTAATTATGTATATAATGCTGCGACGAATAGGTATATCTACTTTTACATCATATGTTTATTACTTACAATACTAAGCCTTAAGGTATTTGGTATGTTTTGCAAATTTACTCCTAAAATTATTCCTAAAATGTTGTTCATTTTGTACTATTTAATTAGAAGACATTTCCGTCTTTAATCCTGTAATAACTTCATTTTGCCAAAGGCTTATTTTTGTAGGCAGGAGCAGCTTTCTTCAGTTAGCCAGCTAGCATAGCTAGATAAATAATTTTGTTTGTTTCCTTGCACTTACCATACTATCTGGCTACAAGAATTATTAATTTGTTTTAGGTTTACTAAATACAGAGGAATAGCATTTTCTCAAGCAGTTAGCAGAGATAGGCCTCCACAAATGTCCCATCACTACTTCTGGGGTACAAAGCAACTGAATTTAGCTTATACAACTCAATACAGTCAATATTCAGGCTTCGTGGGTCCTCAGCATTTTCACACTATGTGCAAGTTGCTAGGTTACCAAGGCATAGCTGTTGTAATGGAAGAGCTGCTAAAGATAGTCAAAAGTTTGATTCAAGGAAGCCTTCTGCAATTTACTAAAACTTTAATGGAAGCTATGCCAAAGATTTGCAAACTTCCTAGATATGATTATGGTTCTCCAGGCGTATTGGGGTATTACCATGCACAGTTGAATGACATTGTACAGTACCCTGATGCTAGGACTGAATTATTTCACAATTTTAGGGAGTTTGGCAATATTATTCTCTTCTGTTTGCTTATGGAGCAAGCCTTGTCTCAAGAAGAGGTATGTGACCTGTTACAGGCTGCTCCTTTTCAGAATATTTTACCAAGGCCTTTCTGCAAAGAAGGGGAGAAGCTGGAAACCAAACAGAAGAGACTGGAAGCCAAATATGCTGCTCTCCAAATTGTACCAAACATTGAGAAGTTGGGTACTGCCAAAGTGAGTTTTATTATTTGATTTTAGTTTTGAGAAATAATAACTTAATGGATGAAAGGTGACAGTATGTTATTTTTAGCAAGCAATGATATCCAGAGAAGGTGATTTGTTGACTAGAGAACGGCTATGCTGTGGACTATCAATTTTCGAAGTTGTTTTAAATAGGCTTAGAAGTTTCTTGGATGACCCAGTTTGGGTGGGACCACCTCCAGTCAATGGAGTTATGAATGTAGATGAGTGTACTGAGTTTCACAGGCTCTGGTCTGCTCTACAGTTTGTGTACTGCATTCCTGTTAGTGAAAATGAATACACTGTAGAGTAAGTATTTTGGAATAATTAGATTTTCATTTGTTTTTTGAATCAGAAACTTCAGATAATTAATTTGAATACTACTAATTAATTTTAAATTATGTATTCTCAAAATTAACAAAGCGGATGCATTAGTAAGTAAAATACCATTATTACTGTTTTTTCTACAACTATGTTTCTGTGAATCTATGTGCTTTTCATAAATCATGTACTAATATGCTGGATGGATATACTCTAAAAACACTTTATTGAATTGGACGTTACGGCCACCTTTGAGAATGATTTTTGAAATAATTCACTTGCTAATAATAATAAAAGTATTGAACTAAACAGGTCAACATAAAAAATATAGCAGACGATTTTTTTGCAAAACTTGCCCTTAATTTACCGTAAGTTCCAAAATTTTCAATTGAATTTTATTAATGAGCCAGTGCCAGTCAGCACATTTGATTAGCTTTTCTTTTCAAGGCTAATTTTGGTTTTACTTGTTTATAACCTCATTATTCATTATGGTTAAATCAAGCTTAAAGGAGACATTGCATTACATAGAAACGTGTGAAGGAAGCTTTTCTATATCGATGAAAGCTAGTTACGTGAGACTCACACGCGATTAAGATCTTAACGGCATTTAGTTATTCAAAAAGTGGGAGAAGCGTTCCGTGCTAGATTTTTGACGGGTTTAAAAGTTCCATCTGAAATAGACCGTCGACATAATTTGCACATATTGGGAGTGATTTGGGATTCTTGGGTGGCGGCCTTAATATACGTTATAGTCCCGAAAAACAAGAGATTACCACGCCGAGAACGAGGTGTCCTTGAGGTTGTTAACGTATTGAGTCTGGTTCAGTTGTAGTTATGGGCAGTGTGTTCATATTGCCACTTCTTCGTGACAAATAATAGATTGGCCAAGTTTAAAAAGTTTGAAATTTGAACCATATATTTATGGCGTTCAATTATATTAGATATAGTTAAGTCACGGAAACAGATAATATAATGCTGTTAAGGTTACGGCCCACGAACGTTACGTTTATCGCCGTAACATTGCAAATTTAATCCAGTCGACTAACCCAAATAAAAGAATAAGTGGCTGCTACAAACCTAACTTTTAGATTTGGAAGGCTTGTAGGCAAGCATTCATCTCTCAGAACTTACTGCAGATGCGTAGAAAAAGTGTATAAATAATTATTATTTTCACGTGGATAGTTCTAGTATGAAGACTTAATTTCCGGCTCGTTATCTTAGCATGCCTTGCCTTTTCAATCGCCCCACTAAAGTAAAATAAATTTAATCTTTTAGTTTAAAGAATAAGTTTTAATAAAAATACCTTCTGTCAAATCTGAAAACTATATGCTATTATAAGCTTGGTAAAAGTATATTATGCTATATATTTCGACAAGAAGTAAATAAAGAACACACGCCACTGGAACCCACTTTCCTGTCTCTTTCTGCGCTGCGGCTATCCATCGGTCTAACATTACGTCATTGAAATTGCTTATGATTATGTGAAACTACAAGAAAGCAAATTATAAGAACAGTGAAAAAATAAAATAAATATGTTTGGTTGGCTTACCTAACTTGAGTATTCAACTTTGAAAAATCTCTTTTTAAAAATATTTATTAGGAGCTAACTACAGTTTGACGCGACTTGCCCATAGCTACATAGAGAATAATAATATATAAAACGTTATCTTAGGTAAATTACATTACTTAAATCTAGTTCTCATCGGTGCATCTGCTGAGTGGGCAGTCACACGGGTTCGGTTTCATGCTGAATGGCCAATACCCACAGGTTGTGGTGACTTAACTCCTCCATCCTTAAGATTCGAAAATTAAATTACGGAGTGTTTTTTCGAAGGAATGCTTTCCATGGGGGTGGCTTCTTCTTCCCTAGGTTTCTTCTTTTGGGTTGATCTCCATAAGTGTTAGATTTTTCTTCTTTGTGTTATTGCTAGAATTATAATAATTAAAGAGCAAAACTCAAGGGTGATGTAAAATGACGAATTTTGGGGTTACTGGCTGTCGATACTAAACGAAGTCAGCTGATTGGCTCCACCCTTGAGGCGATAAATTTCGTCAAGATTAATTTTGGTTATATTTGGCATTTCCAAAATTGTTTCGTGCGTTATTGCAGACAGTTTGATTTCTGGCAGGATTAAAATGGTTTTCCTTCTTGATTCCACATCATTGAGGCATTTTCTTCCATTGATTTATACCTCGTAGCTTTCAGGTATTTTGATTAGAACTGATTGTTCTAATCAAAATGGCAAATATTGATCGCTGCTACATTTCGCTAATAATTTTTCGCCTTTAATTGGCAGGATTAGAACCATTTCTTTCGTGATTTGTAACTTGCTCGGCTTTCGGTTTGTTCATCAATAAACTGTTGACACATTCATCAAGAGGGTGCAATTCTTCCAGGCAGAAGTATGTTTCTTCAAACGTTGTTGGAAAATTGTTTCTTTTCTTCATTTTGTGCCAGGTAAGGGTATTTTGGGATAAATATTTCATTTTGGATTACTGGGTAAATATGAAAAAATGTTCAGGTCTCAGTATCGGTACATGAATCGCAAAGTTATCTGCGTACCAAAAAATTGATAATAAGACAATATATTTTGGAACCTTGGAATTTCATTTTTACTGTAAATCTTTGTTAAGTATTTTAACATTTCCTTTAAGTCAGAACTCGAATTAAAACTATTATGAAGTGCGTTTATTTTTGCAAACATAATAGCGTTTTCTAAATTGTCCAAAAACATAATTACAATTTGGCAATCTAAATTTAATTGCATGAGAATGCCTTGAAAACTAAAATAATGTCCTAAGGACTTTATTTCTTGTTCCATTGTGTTGCGAAGCGTTTTTAAACCAAGTTAAAATTTATCTTGATTTTTGCTAAGAGTAATAATCGTGTTATAATTATTTATTAGAATTTTTGAGAGTGAAATTTGCAATTTCATTTCATTGGCAATTGAATATGATGAAGCAATATTTATTGCTTCATCATATCGTTGACTATCTTCCGAATCTAACGTACCAAATAGCCATTTACTTGCTTTTCCAATCATATTTATCAATCCTCGTTCTTTTCGGATATGTGGGTGTAAATTTTATTAGTTTATTACTCGCAATTTGAATTAAATATTCTGTTCTAACAAGTAAGTTTTCCGCTAAGCCATGATAAGAAATATGATTAGTAGTATTTGATAATAATAAATGATTTCTAATTATTAAGAAATTATTTTCGATATCATCTAATTAATTAATTAAGTAACCTAAATCTATGTAATGCAAAAACGTATGTATGCATGTATATTATATATACTATTATAAAGTTTCCTAATTTTATAGGAAGGATAGGGATATTTAAGTTTGTTACTTGGATGTCAGCTCCTATCGTCAGTCCTATGTGAAGTACTAGGAATAGAGTTGTCAATTTTTTCGGGATCTTGAAAAGATTGTTTCATTTTAATTTTGGGTTTCCTAGCGGTACTCTTATGATATGATGTTTTATTTGTTTTTATTTTGATGTCTGTTTAACCTTTTAAATTTACTTTCTTAAATTTAGGATACATCCTATTTTTGTTTTTTTATTTCGATTGAAAATAAAAATAGAAATTCTTTGATTATTTTACTAACCTAATTGTTTTCAATAGACTGCTAAAAATTTGTCTCCAATAGACTTAATTTTAAAATAAATAACACGCTGCTATCTATACCTTCCGAGTACGTTATACAGAGGTTCAAAAGAAAACGAAAGGAATGGCACTTACAGTTTACTGTAGTCTGCCCTCCTTCCCGATTTTCTCGCTGGTTTGTCTGGCCTGCTGTAGCTTCGTCCCTTTGATTGCGCTGAAGGGCTGGCTACCCCAAGTAGTGGTTCTGGCCTGAAGATTCTGGTCGTTTGATGATCACTACCCCACAATCCTACCGACTGCGTCACTTAAGTATTTATCGTTGAAAAATCTCTTTTTAAAAATATTTATTAGGAACTATACGTACAGTTTGACTTGACTTGCCAATAGCTAAATAGAGAATAATAATATATAAAACGTTATCTTAGGAGGTAAATTACATTACATTGCTTAAATCTAGTTCCCATCGGTGCATCTGCTGAGTGGGCAGTCACACGGGTTCGGTTTCATGCTGAATGGCCAATTCCCACAGGTTGTGGTGACTTAACTCCTACCTACCTTTTGCTCTGTAGAGAGAAGTCTTAAATCATCATTTATTAGAATATCTGCTACAAAGTTTAATACATTTATTATTCTACTTTATTTATATATACGCAATATTTACAATTATGTATATGCACATGACATGCTCGGCCTACCGCTCTACCTATGATAATCCTCTTTTCTCTAGGCGGCACACACATATT
This sequence comes from Pissodes strobi, assembly GCA_016904865.1. Classification (NCBI taxonomy): domain Eukaryota; kingdom Metazoa; phylum Arthropoda; class Insecta; order Coleoptera; family Curculionidae; genus Pissodes; species Pissodes strobi. The sequence goes on from MU186886.1 coordinate 66,417, forward strand.
ACGAAGCAGACTCGTAAATCCGAATTTTCCTGCATATAAAAGTCCTGCCTCACTTTTTATGTTGATCTGTTTATATCAGAGGATTCGCTAAAACGTGTATCGAACTGTTATAGATTATTTGCCTTATATATTTATTTAATAATTGATTTCTTGAAAAATATGTACCACGTACAAGTATTACTAGATCTTACCAAAATGTCCAGTGTTATAGTTAATGCAGTCTATGCAATAATTACTTTTTTTTCTTTAAATTAAGTGAAGATACCTAAATATTAAAGAGTCTAAGTTGTTTTTCTTGATGCTTCTTGGTACGTACCTTTCAAAATTTCGCCACAAGGTGGTTTCATTTTGTACGGGAAATTTAAACATAGAATAATAAAAACTACGGAATGAACTGTTTTATGTACAAACATTGTAACTTGGTAACTCAAATATTAAAAAAAAAATCAGCATATTATCTGTTGGACGCAAAAACCTTTTGCCCTGCTTTAAAAAACTCCCATCTTATATAATGATATTTTAAAATTCTGAAAGACCATGAAAATCTCTAGCCTTTTTGGGAGATCTGAATTTTACTTTCAAAATAACCATTTTGCAGAGAAATGTTTGGCGAAGGTTTGCATTGGGCTGGTTGTACCATGATAATTCTCTTAGGACAGCAAAGAAGGTTTGAAGCTCTAGATTTCTGCTACCATATACTTAGAGTGCAGAGAGTTGATATGAAGGATGAAGTTGTCAAGAGAATCGTAAGAATATCTGTTTTAATCGTTAATGTCATCTTCCAACCAGTAATTTTTTGTTTTCAGAACCTTAAACGAATGTGCGATAGAATTCGTCGTTTCCAAGTGTTAAATTCGCAAATTTTTGCGGTTTTAAATAAATTTCTTAAGTCTGGAGAGAATGATGAACTATCAGTGGAACATGTAAGATGTTTTCCTCCGCCCATTCACCCTTCGTTAGGGTCCCAGCAGCACTACCATGCACCTGACCATGCTAGACCATAAACACTTCAGGATGGTAATACACTTTATGGAACATAGTACTATTTTAGAGTTATATTTATTTATATTGTTTTATAGTATTGTTAAACTGTCTTTTTAACTTTTATAGTCTTTTATAAATCACATTGATAGAATAAGCGATTATTTGTATCAAACGCATATACATTGAATTCCACCAAGTCTGTATATATATTACATGGCTCTTATCAATTTTCAAATAATAAGAAATTTGTACATTATGTAATAGTATTTTAGTTCTTTCCTAATATTGATTTCTCACCTACGCGTTTGTAATTTAGTGAAATCTTATCGTAGTGAATTCTTGCATTAAAATTGGATTTTTTTCACAAATTTTCCCAACAAAGAACATATTTGTTACAAATGGTACCAAAAAATGTTCCTCACTATATATTTTTTCAATATTTTGGTAATATTACACTTCTAAATAAACCTTATTTTTGTTATATAAAACTTGGCGACCTCACATAATTTTGTTTTGAAGTTATAGACATTATACTCTTCCCTGACGATTTTCTTTAGGATTTCCCTCATAGTTTACGGCTTGAAAGAACAACCCAGAAAATGTTTTTTGTATAATTTTTTTTCAAAGGAGAGAAATCAGTCCTATCCTACGTGGCAGGTACCACAATTTATCATCTCTCATTTTTACCTGGACTGAATAGAACTTTTCCTGATCATATAGACACCGGTATTTCCAAAAACAGAGAGGAGTTTAGCGTAAGCACCGCAAACACCATCTCCACAAAAACAGATAACACTTCAAAAGAAATAACCGACAAATCATGTCAATATCATTCAAAAAGCTATCCGGTCCCCAAGTTCTGTTGCCCTGAAAACAGAGATGAAAGAAATGGCCCGTAAAGATCTCAGTTTTTCAAAAGTCGTCCGTAAAATCAATTTAGACGTAGGTGGCCCAAGTGCCACCGACAACACCCCGGTGCCCCTAGAAAACTGAGAAGTTGCAGATAACGAGAAAAACTCGGCAAGCCCCTGAACCAAATGTCAAAAGAAAGGCGTGGGCCTCAGACAAGCAAGGCAAGACACAGTTTTCAAATAACCTAAAGCACAAACATCCCTCCGACAAGCGGCGAAGAAGAGTCCCCCCAAACTACTAGAGCAATTAACCGATTTAGAAAGTGACGTAAGCAATTTAGCTCCCTGGCTGACAATGAGAAGCTCAACTAGGAGAAAGAACAGCAATAATGATCAAAGGGCTCTGAAAACGAAAACCACCGCACCTCGACCCATAGTCATCAGAGTACCACAGTTACACGGAAAACCTGCATAAAACAAAAGCCTAGATGACAATTTCTCGCTAATGAGTGTAAAAAATTAGCTAATAGACGAACACAACTTACAAGTTAGTAATATCTACCTCACGAAGAAACCCAGGTGTAACCATGTACCCGGGTTTGTGACCTGTGAAGAAACTAACTCATTAGGTGAAAATCTTCTTTTATATAAGATTCTCCTGGGAAGCCAAAAGGGCATCCAAACTGATTATAATGAATGCAAGAATTGTCACGGCCTGAGGCATGCCGCTATTTACTGCAGGAACGCAACCAAATGTAGTAAGTGTGCGCTATGCCATAAGATTACAACATGATACTCTAATTTCGTAAAATGCGCGAACTGCAGTCAGAACCATAGTTCTATCGATCCCGAGTGTACGGTCTACAAATTTAGAATAGACCACCTACAGCAGAAGCCGCAACCACGTATCTACAAATCGGCACCGCAACCCACCGTCCCCGCTTGGCAAGGAAGAAGACCTGCCGGAACAGCCGCTCATCGGAATGAGATAAAATTGATAATAGGGAGTTCCGGACACACCCGGCCCAAGGAGAAAAGATCAATTGAGTGCTAGTGTGCAAAATCACGATGTAGTAAATGTAAATAGTGCCCCACGGGAAACCCCCAGGGTAAGTGACCCAAATGCAATGACTATATTTTATTAAACTTTCAAATGCCATACAAGAACTAAACAGTTTTGTTAACTTAGACGAATTATACCTTGCCATAGACGAGTACACATCTATGCTTAAAGCATGTAACGGAGGTAAGCTTCAGATTATGCAGGTTGTAGGTAGTGACTTGTCACACACACTGTATTTTCAGAGGCTGTGCCTAACATTACGTGCGATGATATTAATTAATTGCGTGATTTTTCTATCTTTTACCTAAAAAATGCTTTGTAATACCTACTTACTTTACTCCTAGGGTGATTGTATTGTGTTCAATGACTGTCTTGACCGAGGTCTTGGTCTAACGCAGGCAATTAAAATAAATATATAATTTAGGTGTGTGAAGTCCACTTAGGCCGAATGAAATTGAAAGGGCTGAAATTCAAATACAAATTTAATTTTTTTTTGATAATTATGTTTAATACTTCGGTGCAGTACCAAGTACCTTGCCTAATAATTATCCCAGCTACCTATCAAAACCCCAGACATCTAAAAGAGGGTGGCCCCCAGCAAAAATACAGAACATAGAATAACAGCAAATTGAAAAAAAAGCGTATGCACTATGTGCGCATATCTGAAGTGAAACTTCTTAAACTTAAACGCACTAGCCTTATACATATCGTAACGGATTTGGTTAAAAAGTAGTTTTTTTTAAATATACCACTCAATTAACAAAAAGGGAAGGCCTAAATGAAAAAAAAAATTCATAAAAGTTTCGCTTATGTCTTGACAAGGTAATAGAGCAAATCCGATATTTTTTGCTTGTAAACTAACAAAGATATCACAATAAAAATCTTATACATATCGTAACGGATTTGGTTAAAAAGTAGTTTTTTTAAATATACCACTCAATTAACAAAAAGGGAAGGCCTAAATGAAAAAAAAATATTCTTCATAAAAGTTTCGCTTATGTCTTGACAAGGTTTATGCTTGTAAACTAACAAAGATATCACAATAAATAAACCTCATATTTTTCGTTCCGCCATCTCGTGTGTCGCGGCCAGTTTTCGTTCCGCCAGCTCGGTATCACCCGCCGTGTGTCGCGACCTTCAAATTTTACTCAAATTAAGAAGTTTCACTTCAAAAGTTTTAGCTAAGTGTTGTAGTTGTCAAAGCTTATCATATTATTGATAAAGCTCCTCAAGCTCACTTAAACTTTATTGTCTTTATTTCTGAAAATCTGTTTATATCAATAGGGTAATTCGGTGCAACAAAATTGTATATCAGGACCAAAGTCAACTCAACTTATATTTTGACGTACATGATGTTAATACTGTAGAGAAAGTTCTTATTTGCTAAATCAACATACCAAATAAAGTTCTGTAGAAGTGATATTGTAACAGATTAAATCCCAGCTAAAAGGATTATATTACGTTTTTAAAACAAAAAAACGAGTCTGCTAGTATTCGCGACACTGATGTATAAACATATCCTATAACGACATCCGTTGTAAACAAATGACAACAGCACGTTGTGTTCCCAAGCGGTCACCCATCCAAGCACTAACCACGCCCGACGTTGCTTAACTTCAGTGATCGGACGAGAACTGGTATTTTCAACGTGCTATGGCCGTTGCCTATACATTTTGCTGTTCATAGCATAGAATAAAAATTAGGTTTAATAGCAAAGTTTAAAATAATTAATAAATAATACTTTTGACGGTTCGTTTAATTTAAAATATGCTTTTTATCGTCTTAAATCCATTTAAATCGATTTTTTGGCAAAATTGTATAATAATACCGCCCTAGCGGCTAGAATCGGTTTACACCTTTCCATCCCATTTGCCGAGATTCACCCTCATACCGCCGCGTAAGATGTTTACACTTACACATCAAAAATATTTTTATTAAAAACCACTTAATAATAATAATAATAATAATAATAATAATAATAATAATAATAATAATAATAATAATAAACTGTCTTTTATTTGTATCCAAAAAACATTTAACATACATATTTGATTCAAGCCATGGCGAGATCTAGCCTAAGGCTACTCTATCTAGCCACTTCTAAATACAACCATTCTATTTTGTAGCATTTTATTTTCGAATCACATGCTTATAAATTTTTTATGTAGTTCTGGAAACAGTCTTTAAAAAATATCTAAGTAACTATGTATTCTAGTTTTAGTTTATATATACATCGGGATATATCTTAAACAATCCACACTATATTTAGAAATCAATAGCCGTAGTTCGTATTTTGTTGGCAGTTCGAATTCTGAAAATTCAATTTTATGGGCGCTAGGTCTAAATAAGTAGACCGAAAATAAGAAAAGATAAGTTAATTCGTCAGATTATAATATCATCTATAATAAGACACATATGTAAGGTAAGTAAACACAAAAAATGAAAGTTACAATTTCCTAACAATTTTTAATAATAACTTCTGACTCCTGAATACCACATCTTTCATGTTCACATTTAATCACTTAAAATCTCAATTTATCAATTATCAATATCCTGTACAGGAAAGATAAAATAATCAATATTTAATACTTTGCCAATAATGCAACTGCAAACATCAGGTGACTGTAGATGAAATTGCCTCTAATCAATGTTCCTGATAAGCTAATAGCCTATGAGTTACAATCAGTCCACTAATAAGTCAAGAAAATTTCATTACATAATCAACCAAATTAACTCTCTCATCAAAATGATTCTCAGACTCGAGCAAAATCAAATCAATGTCAAAATATGGAACTTCGACAAAATATTGTATTTATAAAATACGTCGAAATCGGGAAGATAATTGCGAAATCTAACAGACGTCTCTCTCAATTTAAATTTAAGGCTTACCCTTGCAAAAATGTGTATTCTCAATTTGAATTCAAGGCTTATCCTTGGGAAGATTAGATATAGCTAAAATAAGAGCACTAGGTACTTGTTATGTAGTACCTAGAGTAAAGATCATTACCAAATAATACCTAGTTAACTAAAATTTACAAATTTAAATGTCCAAAATTTACTACTGAGTATGTACAGAATATTTAATCACTATAATAGAGTACCGATACCCATTAAATATAATTATTTTGATTGATGAAAATCCAAGTTACGATAATTAAAGTTAAATATTGTCACTGCTAGCAACCATCCGAATGTTTTGTGCTACCCTATAGAACTAGCCTTTTCGCGTCTACGTAGAAGTCATTGCCGGCCGCGAAGATTCAGGAACTGTGGAATTCTCCCGATACCATGGTCGAGAATAATATAGAGTGGCCTCGCTTCATCCGAAGTATTCGTGATAGATATTAGAGTGTATATAAATAGTGGGTAGAACGCGTGTTGAGTAGTTACTAGTTAATCATTGGGTGTTGTATTGTAAAGAGCTATTAGTTGTAAAGTTATAAGAGTAGTTTAGTGCGTTTAACTGTATTGAGTGATAAAGAATAAAGATAGTATTAGTTTAAAATAGTAGTGAAGGCAAGCGGAATGAGAAGATGAACGTAGAAGGCAAGCAGAGCAGGACGTGCTTCAGAAAATTTTACAAGACCAAGAAGATAAAAGGCAAATAGAACAGAATCAGCTGTAATTGTGTAATTGTAGACGAGCAAGGAAAATTACAGAAATTTGAAAAAGATGTAGACGATATACAAAAAGAAGTTGGAAACGTACAGAAAGAAATGAAGAATCTACAAGCAGAAGTTACCAGACTAAAAAATCAAGGACCCACCGAGAGGGTATTCGCCACAGGACAGCATATCAAACCTTCAACGTATGACGGTCAAACATCCTGAACAATCTACAGAAGACAATATGAAGCCGCTGCTGTTGCCAACGGTTGGAATATCGAAGAAATGGCTACGTCACTAGTGGTAGCGCTTCGTAGATCTGCCCTGGAATCTACAGACTATTCTCATCAGCCAACAGGGGAAATATGACATATTTGTAGCTGCACTGGAGAGACGATTTGAGGCCATCACAGAAGACCTGTATCAGGCACAACGAAAGTCCCGACATCAGAAGCCTGGTGAAAATCTGCAAGAGTTTGAGACAGACGTTAGACGTCTCGTTCAATTGGCCTACCCGGGAGCAACAAAAGAATTGCTGCCCAATATTTCGTGGATTGTATCAGAGATCCAGAAACTCAGAAAATGCTACGTCTAGCCAAATTTGATAACAGTCGTGAAGTTTTGGGTAGAGCCCTAGAAATCGAGGCGGCCTGTGACATCTCTAAGCCTAATAATTAGGGACGTATCCATCCAGGAAGAAAAGCTGGCGAAAAATTGTGAATTATCTGATATGGGCGGTATTTTGAATAAATTAACCGAAGTTCTTCAGGCAACGAGGATATTCCGGGAGCCACTAGAAGTTAGGCCATGTAACCGAAATGCTATAAATCGTTGCTATAGATGTGGCAAGCCTGGACATTTCAAAAGGGACTGTCGAGTACAGATTCCGGGAGCCAGTAGAAGTTAGACCGTGTAACTGAAATGCTATAAATCAGTGCTATAGATGTGGCAAGACTAGATATTTCAAAAGGGACTGCCAAGTAGATATTCCAGGAGCCACTAGAAGTTGGACTATGTAACCGAAAAGCTATAAATCAGTGCTATAGATGTGGCAGGACTGGGCATTTAAAAAGGGACTGTCGAGCAAAGATTCCGGGAGCCACTAGAAGATAGGCCACGTAACCGAAATGTTTCAAATCAGTGCTATATATGTGGCAGGATTGGGCATTTCAAGAGAGACAGACTGTCGAGTACAACTATGGATGTAGGCCAGAGACGCTAGCAGTTCAAGGTCAAGTCAGGAAGGGTTAAAACAATATAACTTTAAGGCTAAGCACAGGGAAGGAAGATGACATAATAATACAGATGCTTTATCCAGGTCATGCGAGGATAATTATAAACATTGCCAAAGAATAGACCAACGAGAGGGAATCCCATTAGGCAAATCAAGTTTAAAGTTGATCAGCCGTGGACCACAGAGCAACTAAAGAAAAGTCAGCTTGAGGATAATGAAATAGCACTACTGCTAAAAGCTAAAGAAGAACGTCAACCAAGACCAAGCTGGAGAGATATTTCAACTAAGGGGTTTACATTTAAATCTCTGTGGGATCAGTGAGATTCCCTGGTAGTTGAAAATGAACTCCTTAAAAGAGTCTGGGAAAGCGCCCATGGAAAAGTAGTGAAGACGAAGAAGTTAGTGGTATCAAGGAAGAGGGTATCGGAAGTCCTGGAAGAAGTACATAATGGAAAGTTTGGTGCTCATCTCGGAGTTAACAGAACGCTTGACAAGATACGCGACAGATTTTACTGGGTCCACTACTGCCAGGATGTGACATCATGGTGCCGGCAGTGTTCAAGGACCCCAGACAAAATCTAGTGGGAAGATGAAACAGAATGATGTGGGACTACTGTTTGAACGTCTCGCCGGTGACCGAACGAAGGCTCGATATGATCTACAAGCTAACTATATGAGATTTCAGATGAACGATAAAGTCTGGTTATATAATACGCTAAGGAAGAAAGGACGATCTCTCAAGCTAACGCCAAGTATGGGTTAGTTGGCGGTATAAGGCACTTATACAGTCATCAAAAGAATTAATGACGTAGTGTATAGAATTCAACGTAGCCCCTGAAGCAAACTGAAAGTTGTCCACCTCGACAGGCTCAAAGTATATCACGGACATGAGGTAGCTGATCGGGACGATCAGGTTTAAGAGGGAGGCAATGTCACGGCTAGCAACCATCCAAATGTTTTTTTTTTGTACTACTCTATAGAACTAGCCTTGTCGCGTCTACGTAGGAGTCTCCTCCGGAGTATTCGTGATAGATATTAGAGTGTATATAAATAGCGGGTAGAACGCGTGTTGAGTAGTGTTGAATTGTAAAGAGTCATTAGTTGTAAAGTAGTAGAGTAGGTTCATGCGTTTAATTGTATAGAGTGGTAAAGAATAAAGGTAGTATTAGTTTAAAATAGCAAACGGGAAAAACGTAACAATATAGATAAGGTAATTTGGAGATAAGGTAAGATAAATGTACAATAAGGCAAATGTACAAAAAGATAAATCTACGTGATACGTTAAAGATAAAATAATTAAAGTTAAATTTCGAAATGTTGCCTTTTAGATTGTAAAAAAATCAATTAATGAAGAATTGTGAAAACATGGGGGATCACTTATCTTTATGAGTTTCCAGACGACCAGAATGCTCAGGGCCTCCTAACGCTTCTTCAGCAGAGTGATTTCATAACCACAGAGTCATCCCGACCATTTAATTTCCACTTCCCAATCAACAATTACATTGCTGCCACCAGGCGACGATTTTAGGTATGGAACTGCGTCCTGAAATCTCCCGTCCTCCTCTACAGTCTCCTCATCCGAATTGAGATTACATGAATCAACTCAAACCAGAGTTCAAACTCAAGAATCCATTAGAATTAAAATTAGAGTAGGGTGAGGTTAGAGTCAGAATTTGAGTTAGGGTTTGATTTCAGTTTTGAATTTGATTTTGAGCCTGTTGGTCTTGCTCTCCTTCAAGTTTCGGCTAATCCATCCTAAGATGCCATAGAGTCAAAAGTTATTACAAAAATCCAGCCTAGCTGCCGTCAATTCCCAAGGAATTATAACATTTCGACACGTTGGTCAGGATATCTGAACCCCAGTAGCGTAGACAAATCAATTAACATTAAACTGAGGAATTCCAATGGCGTGCTAGATTATATTGAAGTTTTTAAATTTAAGAAAATAAATTATTTTTTCTGGAGATTTAAACGAGAATTGATACAGAGAATTCATGAATTACTGACATTGGAACGAGCATATCGAAATGATTGTTACAGCATTTAATGATGGCATGAGCATGATATGAGAGTTACTGTATGAGCCGTAGGCGAGTGTCGTAACGAATGCGAGGGTCTTAATAGCCATTACATGTGAGTTACATACACTATTTTTTCTACGACCAGTCATAATAATGAAAAATAATCTTTAATTTTTAAAATTTACGAAGAAAATTGTCTATGAACCGTCAAAATTGATAAATTTTAAATCTGTCATGATCATATGGCTGTCTTTGATATTGACCGAATATCATTGTGATGTTGAATTTTGATTGGTTATAACCCAGTTTAATAATGAAACGTCAGTATCGTAATAAGCTTCATTATGATATGATATGATGAATCAATTGTATAGTAGTAGAAAAAATTATTTTTCGAGCACCAGTTATGCTAATCCAACCCAAACTGCCCAAACTTAAACTAAAGTCGTAGAAATAAAAGCAAAACAACTTTTGCTTACATCAGTAATAATAATTATTCTATATCTTAGTGTCCACGTTATAGCCGTTTAATTGGAAATATGTAAAAAATGTCGACCAAGATGTATGAATAATAAAAAACTTATAATCTACATTAATTTAATATTTGAAAAATATTTCCAACGTTTAAGGGAATTAAATGAAGAGTATTTTTTAAATTAAATTATGTGAACTATTTTCCTAAAATGTGACGTACAATTTGTGAAATTTTCATGTGACCGTTGTCGATTTATTGTTCGTTTATCTTCATGGATATGTCCTTTTCCATTGACACACTGATGATGGCTTAGGCCGAAAGCACTCTGTGACGTCACTTTTAGAAGTCCTTTTGGATTAAAAAAATTTGCATGGGATACAAAGAGTGTTTCATTTATTATATTTAAGGGATTGTTTCCGCGGAGCTTTGAGAACATACTTACTGGAGAGAGCCTTATACGCAGTAAACGACTTTTTATTAATACTTAATTTTGAGCATCTTACACACTGGTTTATTGTTTATAATCTTTGGTGTTTAGTGCTTAGTATTTGATGTTTAAATGGTTAAATATTTTGACATATATTTTATATAATATTTTGGCCTCGTATAATTTGCACAATTGTATGAAGTTTTGTAGTTAGGTTTTTCTTTTTCTTTCCATTGTATGTTTCTATTTGTGTTTTTATATGGTTTGTACTCTAGCTCTAGCTTTGTCTACAAATTGTGAATTTTGTCGTAAAAATATAATGCAATATGTTAGAATTGATAAGACAGAAACACATTGGTTAAACTCATTTATATTAACATAAACGGTTAGCAATGGAAATTCGGGAGCCCAAGGAAGCCGCCACAATAATAGGTTTGCGAAAAATTTTGACATAATTTTTTTCCAAAAATTACATGCAAAACAATGACATCGAAATTCGCCATGATTAAAATATATATACATTTCACAGCTGTCACTATCATATAAACCTATAATATGTAAAATAAATACAGCTACTTTTTCCACATTAAAAAAAAACACATAGAATCAAATATGAATCCAACATATGTTGAAATGTTAACAGACTATTTTGACATACACTGTGGGCAAAATTAACTTGGAACCTTCTTTAATGCTTGATAACTTTTTTATTTTCAAAGGCTTTTTTATCATTTTTGGAATGTTATGGCCTAAGGTATTGGGATTAAAACGAACTTCGCAAAGAGGCTCTACTTCAGTGGCGTACATAAAAGGGGGTATTTTTCCAAACCAATGTATTTCAGCTCGTTGCAAAAATCGGCCAAATGAAATATAGATGTAAAAATGGGCAAAAAAGATTTCAAACGGTTCGGAATATTGACCATCAAAAAACCAGGTCACTAAAAACAAAATCGAAATTTACACTTTAACTTTGGTAAAGTCATGTCTCGTGGGCCAAATTAAATTGGATCCTTTTTAATGCTTATTGACTTTTTATTTGCAAAGAATTTTTTATCATTTTTGGATATGTTATGGCCTAAGATATTAGAATCAAAGAGAACTTTGCAAAACGGGTCTTCTTCATTGGCGTACAGAAATTTTGAATCTACTTAAATTTTTTTAAATAAAAAAAAATAATTTTAAATTTTAATGTACGCCACTGAAGTAAACCTGCTTTACATATTTCTTTTTGAATCTAATATCTTAGGCCATGATATGTCCAAAAATGATAAAAAATCCTTTGAAAATAAAAGGTCATTAAGCATTAAAAAAGATCCAATTTAACTTGGCCCACACGACATGGTTTTCCAAAATTAAAGTATCAATTTTTATTTTCGTTTGAATTGGCCTAGTTTTTTAATGGTCAATTTTCCGAACCCTTTTTTTTGCCCATTTCTACATCTTGACCTGAAATACGTTGGTTTTGAAAAATACTCCCTTTTCAGTGCGCCACTGAGGTAGACCGTATTTGCAAAGTTCTTTTTAATCCCAACACCTTAGGCCATAACATATCCAAAAATGATAAAAAAAATCCTTTGAAAATAAAAGGTCATTAAGCATTAAAAAAGTATCCAATTTAACTTGGCCCACAAGACATGGTTTTATCAAAATTAAAGTATCAATTTTAATTTTGTTTGTATTGACCTGGTTTTTTAATGGTCAATGTTCCGAACCCTTTCAAATCTTTTTTGCCCATTTTTACATTTTTATTTCATTTGGCCGATTTTTGCAACGACCTGAAATACATTAGTTTTGAAAAGTACTCCCTTTTCTGTACGCTACTGAAGTAGACCGTCTTTGCAAAGTTCTTTTTAATCCTAATACCTTAGGCCATAACATATCCAAAAATGATAAAAAATACTTTGAAAATAAAAAAGTTATTAAGCATTAAAAAGGGTTCCAATTTAATTTTGCCCACAGTGTATATCATATTCATATAAAGAAGATGACCGATATAACCGTTTTTTATTAAGCACTTTTTTCGATGTCTACTATTTTAATTAACTGTCAGATTAGACGCTTAACGGCCAACATAAATCGTTTACCTACATAATCGATGTAAATAAGGGATGAATTTAACAATCTCAACATCACATATTTCACTGCCATGCATCACCCATCGTGTCATATTCGTATGTTATTAACTTTTTATTTTGACATCTGCCAAAAGTGGTTTATTAAAAGTCGACATAATGATATTCTTAAACAGAAGGTCAGATATAAAATGTTTGCAAAGCATTCCAAAAAAAATTGGTTTTAAGAATAAGAATTGATGAAAAAAGTGTAAAATTTAGGTGGGCAAAAGATAGGTGATACCCATTTCGAACTGCGATTTGAAACTGTCAACGTCAAATGACACTTTTTTATTATTGTAAAAAAAGTAATGGAAAAAGAAAATGGCGAGAAGTATCATATTGCATGGTAGAAGGTCTAGGACCTTAAATAATTTTAAAGGTTATCTGTCATTATTTTAAGATCAACTGGTATAGAAGTCGAGTTAAAAAAACTCACGAAGTTTATAGAGAACAGCTTTTCGTTTTTTTTTTTTAATTTCATCGCACTAGTTTACTCTGGCAGTTAGGTCAAACATGTTGGAAGTTTAAAGATGTGTTTTTAAATTTTGCATCTAAAAGGTAAGAAGAAAAATTTCGATAGGATGCATAATTAGGAAGACATTGGCCAAAAAGTGGGTGAATTGCTATCATTGATGTATGAATAATAAAAAACTTATAATCTATTATAAATTTTAAATTTTGCATCTGAAAGGTAAGAAGAAAAATTTCGATAGGATGCATAATTAGGAAGACATTGGCCAAAAAGTGGGTGAATTGCTATCATTGTCAGGTTTTTCTGACATTGTCAGAGTGGCATATATACCAAAATTTTTAAGTAAAAATTTCAATTGATCCTATTTACATGATATGCACACTATAAGAATTAAAAAACGGGATAAAATGGTTTTTCGGTTAGAGAAACGAAAATAACGAGCTATAAGAAAATTGAGATACTTATTAAAATTTTGAAGGAACATGGGAAATATAAAAGAATAATAAAATTTGTCTCTTATGCAGATACGCAATTGGATATCATTCAATGCTTATATATTTTTTTTCTTTGAAACTGTGGAAAAAGTGGCATAAACCTTCAGTTATTCTATATTTTATTTTGTACCGGGTTTATTATTGGGATGAGAAGATTATGCTTTGAAGTGATGTGGTCTGAAGTCTGAATTGAAGAAAGTTTAAAAAAAAGATATTAATGATTATTTTTTAATTTCATCATACTAAGTGTGAGAAATGTATGTGTTAATATAATTCAAAAAAAAAATGTCAATTTGCGAATAGGCGCTTTGATGTTATGAATTTTTTTTAATCGAAAATAATTCATATCTTATGACAGTTAGGTGAAATGGTACAATCCATTATACTATAGAATATCTGGAGATCAACTTACCATTTTACAACTGCAAAGCAGTATATTTCAACAGTAACTTCTGAAATCGTCGACCATGAACATTATCAAAAAAAGCACTCAATAATAGATTGACACAAATATACAACCGATTAAATCAAATGCCTTATTTTACAATACTGTCATCATACTGTTACAGCGAATCCATAGAAAAGAATAACATATCATCAATTGTTTCGTCCTTCCTTGGACTCATCAGCGTTGCACGGTTTAAGAATTATGTAAAATTAATTTCAGATTATTCACTATTTAAAAAACAATGAAATAATTTAAAATTTATATTCAATTCAAAAACGACAACGGACAATTGACTATATGTATACCTACTTACATCAAATGATAAATAATCAATTGTCAGTCATTAAAGCGACTGTTTTCCGTGTAATACTACACCAAATTCAATTTAAACCTTCGGTTATGACCTCACTCGAGGAAACTGAATGTGAAGTAGCACTACAACTGTTATTCCATTCCATATTGTTGAGGAAACTAATTTGAGCTGCCCTTTTAAATGTTTCAAATGATGTGGTGCAGTCTGATTAGAGGGCCTCATCAATTTGGGAATTCAATTTAGGAAGAGCATCATTGATATAATAACTCTCCGCATCTATCGACAATTCCTCATAATTATTGATATAATTTGAATTTAAATTTTGTTCTCCTTCCGAAGGAATATTAAAACAAAAGTTTTTGTCGATATTATCCAAATCGACAAAATTTTGCTTCTCCTGCAAAGGAGCTTTCTAAGAACATTGTCATCGACGCCTCCCCAATTAACAGTTACGTCCGAGGTAGTATTATTATCATCGCCCAACCCAATCCAGATAATCATTTGCCAAACTAACCCAAAGTGAAATTATAAGTCGTAGAAATAAAAGCAACATAGTTAAATGGGTCTAAAGACACAACTTTTGCTTACATCAATAATTTGTCTATTTTACAGTTCCCCAGTTATAAACGTTTAATTGAAAATACGTAAAAAAATTCGACCAATATGTATGAATAAATAAGAAAACATATACTTTTACCTACATTAATTTGATTTATTTCTAAGGTTAACGGGATGTTTCCCCGTATGTGACACTTACATTTGACAGCTGTCGTAGAAAATATAACGCAATATGTTAAAATTGATGAGACAGAAACATATTGGTTAAACTTATATGTACTGACACAAACGGTTAGCAGTTAAAACTCGGCCAGCCCAAGGATATCGCCTATATTAAGGGAAATATTACGAATTTAAAAAACTGTCAGATCTGATACTTGCTTAATACTGTCCATAACTTAACATAATATTATGTAAATAGGGGATATATTTAACATATTTCAGTGATAAATCCATCGTGTCATATACGTGCGTTCGTTATTTTTTTTTATTTTTACATCTACCAAAAGTTTCTGGACCTTATAGACTTTCTATACCGCTATTTCTTACCTATCGTAATGATTATTTGTCTAATTTATTTGAACTGTTTCACGCGACCTGATACACATAATAATAATAAATTCAGAGTTCTCTGAAATTAAAAATCCGAAATCGATAGAGCATTAAAAACTATACAAAAAAAAAATTAAATGTTATATATTTTCAGTATCTTCCATAGTTAACCAGTAAATAATTAATGAAAAATAGTAAGAAATAAATTTCAGGTGAAATAATATAAATATATACTGACGTACGTTCTACGTTAATTGAATGGTAGAAAAGAAACAGAACACGTTTAGTTGAAATAAATTGAAACGTTTTATACAGAAATGTTCACATTTCTAGGAAAAACGTGAAATAAATGTTACTAGAAAAGACATAAATAATCAAATGTTTCGTTCTTCCTTGAACTCATCAGCGTTGTACGACTTGTGAATAGGTAATGAAAACATTATCATATAATAAAATAATTTCATTTCACAAGTAACAACGGACAATTGATTATGTTAAAATAAAACCGACTAATCAATTGCCAAAATATCTCGATAAATTATTCAGATCAATTTATCGATCAATTTTAATATATTTCTGGTGTGTCGAAAAGACTAATTGGCATAATTACAAGTAATGCAAAATGAGGATGATGCTCCAGACTCCAGCATAAGTGACATGACGGTAGTAATACTTAATTTCGACAATACGCAAAACTACACAATGGATTTAAATCATATCATTGACGA